>NNCF01135648.1:57003-162654 GCA_002313205.1 Laupala kohalensis | reverse complement strand
GGGGGGGGGGGGGGCGAAAACCGTACATACACAAATTAAACAAGGTAGCAAGAGCGGGTTACGATTGGTTTCGACTTGGGGGATGGAAATTGAGGGAGGATCGAGATTCACAATACCCTTTATGCACGGAACAAGAAGACTGGGTCCACATTCTGCTACATTGCGTAAACACTGAAATAGGTCGAAAGAAGTGGCTTCTTGAGGGGGGGGGATATGATCGTAAACCGAGAAATTACACTCTAGCTTTTGAAATAATGCGAGATAACAGAATATCCATTACTTTACTCCTTCGCAAATTTCTGAGTATGGTTTTAAAAAGAGAGGGAGGCGGAACTGAAGGAGGAGATTGACCGGAACGAACACAATTAATTTAAATCTGGTTAAATTATTATTATTATAAATTATAAACTATTATTATTATTATTATTATTATTATATTATAAGTTATAGTAGTAGTTGTAATATTAGTATTCTATTTTAGTCTGTTTTCATTGATTTAGAAATGTGAACATGTGCGGATATGGGTCCATGTACGTATATATAGGTAAATATGTAAACAAGATTTATTTGGGTATGTTGATACATACGCATATGTTATATGCTCTGCAGACAAGTATGTACTCTTTATACGAATTTTTTAGTTCTGTTACAGGTTTCCAGTTCCCAAACAGATTCTTCTTTTTATGCTAAGCGCGCTCGCCCTAACCGTTGGTCTTTCCGTGGTTCCCAACGGTGCTCAATGAACGAGTCATTCAAGTACATATAACAATAGCCGAGATTAAAAATTAAAATTAATATTTAAAAAAATGCCGTTACAGTAAAAATTTTTTAATCATAACTTATTATCACTTATTAATTTTTTTTCCGCTTCTGATACCAGTTACCTGCCAAATAATCGAATTCGTTTGATATTTCTGTCTTAAGTAACTGTTTCAGAGTGAATAATAGGGTACAGTATGCACAACCCACGGTACATTTTAGGGCTTCTTTAAGGCGCACGGGTCCTACGCCCCGCCATTATCTTCTTATATATATATAAAGGAGAGTGTTTGTATGTATGTATGTAATTTGTTTACTTTTTTGCTGTCATAGAAACACAACAAAAGAATTTTCTTACTTAACCGACACTTGGTAATTTAGAATTATAAACAAAAACAATTGAACATCATTGCTTAACAATGCCTCCAAAAAAACGTAAAGCTATTGAAAGTAATGAAGAAAGATATAAAAGATTAGCAACGATACGTGAAAGAGTTGCAAGATCTAGAAATTCAGAAACAGCAGGACACCGTGAAGCCAGACTCCAAGAAATGAGAAACAGGGCTGCAAAAACCAGAGCCTCTGAAACACAACAACAACGTGAGGCCAGGCTTAATGATCTACGAAACCGAGCTGCAACATCCAGAGCCTCTGAACCACAACAACAACGAGAGGTCAGGCTTAATGATCTACGAAACCGAGCTGCAACATCCAGAGCCTCTGAACCACAACAACAACGAGAGGTCAGGCTGCAACAAATCAGAGATAGAACGAGACGTTCACGAACTGATGAATACTCCGATTTACAGTGTGAAGCATTATTCTATGACCCTCACATAGATTACGCACATCACGCCAGTATCAACATAGGAAAAATGGATTTAATTTGCCGCAATTGCCAAGCCAAAAAGTTTAAATCAGAACCTCCCGGTCTTTGCTGCAATAATGGTAAATTAAAACTTAACCAACTGGACCCATTACCACAAGAACTCTTAAAATATACAACTGGTGATACACCACAGTCAAGACATTTTCTGAGTAATATCCGAAAATACAACTCATGTTTTCAAATGACCTCATTTGGAGCCACATCTGTTATTAATCAGCCTGGATTTCAATCCACTTTCACAGTACAAGGGCAGATATACCATAAAGCAGGATCGTTGTTGCCGTTGCCTAATCAGCAACCAAAATTTTTACAATTATATTTTATTGGAAACGACCAAGTTGAGACCGACCAAAGATGCGCCAACAATTCAGGAACAAGACGTGAGATTGTATCTGATTTACAACAAATGTTCCATGCACACAATATTTACATAAAAACGTTTGAAACTTCAATTGATCATATGCCCACAGATGCATATAAAATTATTATAAAAGCAGATCGAAAACCAGCAGGAGAGCATGAACGGCGCTTCAACGCTCCTGTAGTGGATGAAGTTGCAGTTGTGATATCGGGTAATGAATTTGAAAAGCGAGATATCGTGCTTCAATTACGTAGTGGATCATTGCAGCGAATTTGCGAAACGCACAGGTCGTATGATGCTCTACAATATCCTATTTTATTTCCTTATGGTGAAGATGGGTATCATTTCAATCTGAGGCAAGTTAATCCAACAACAGGTATTCCAACAAGTGCAAAGGTATCTGCTATGGATTATTATGCTTACCGTCTAATGATACGAGGTACTAAACACAACCACGTGATAAATTGCAGACAATTATTCCATCAATTTATCGTGGATATGTATGTAAAGATTGAAAGTGAACGTCTTCAGTTTATTCGTTCGAATCAAAAAAAATTAAGAGTGGACCAATATATTCACCTAAGAGATGCGGTAGCAAATGACGGAAATATTGAGAATCTGGGCACTTTGGTTATTTTGCCAGCGACGTTTACGGGCAGTCCTAGACACATGCATGAGTACACACAAGATGCAATGACCTATGTAAGGACATACGGGAGACCAGATTTGTTTATTACGTTTACCTGCAACCCGATTTGGTCAGAGATTAAAGAAATGCTAATCAACGGTCAGTCATCCAGTGATCGCCACGATTTAATTGCGAGAGTTTTTAAACAAAAGCAACAAAAATTCATTAATATTATAACAAAAGGTCACATCTTTGGAGAGGTGAGATGCTGGATGTACACCATTGAATGGCAGAAACGAGGTTTACCACATTCACATAATTTATTTTGGTTGAAAAGGAAGATTCAACCAACAGAAATCGACGCTATTATATCTGCTGAACTTCCTAACCAAGAAGAAGATCCTGATTTATACGCTGTGGTAACTAAAAATATGATCCATGGACCATGTGGAAATATAAATCGGAACTCGCCATGTATGAAAGATGGGAAATGCACCAAAAACTATCCTCGAAAATTAATTAAAGATACACAAACAGGAAACGACGGCTATCCTTTATATAGACGGCGAGCTCCAGAAAATGGAGGTTTTACGGCAATACTGAAGACGCGAAGCAACGTGGAAATAGACGTGGATAACAGTTGGATTGTACCATATTCTCCATTATTATCAAAAATGTTTAACGCACATATTAACGTAGAATACTGCAATAGTGTCAAATCTATTAAGTATATCTGCAAATATGTTAATAAAGGTTCTGATATGGCAGTTTTTGGTGTAGGCAATGAAGACACCAACAATGAAGTAAAGCGTTATCAGTTGGGAAGATACGTCAGTAGCAACGAAGCTGTTTGGCGAATCTTCGGATTTTCAATTCATGAACGGTATCCTACTGTGGTTCACCTTAGCATTCATTTAGAAAACGGTCAACGAGTATACTTCTCAACTGATAGTGCCGCAAGAGTGATTGATCAGCCGCCAAACACAACTTTAACAGCATTTTTCCAACTATGCCAGCAGGATACTTTTGCAAGAACACTATTGTATTCAGAATTGCCGAGATATTATACGTGGAATACATCAAGGAAAGTCTTTTGTAGAAGAAAAATGGGCAACTTTGATCCTGAGCATAATATTTATTCATGTGACGCATTGGGCCGAGTCTACACAGTCCATCCTAACAACGCCGAATGTTATTTTTTAAGAATGCTTCTACATACCATTAGAGGACCTCGCTCATTTGCAGAATTAAGAACGGTAAACGGAGAAATATGTGAGACATTCAGAGAAGCTTGCCAGAATTTAGGGTTGCTAGAAGGAGATCAACACTGGGATGACTCATTGCGAGAGGCCAGTTTGATTTCTCTTCCAGGACAAATCCGAATTTTGTTTGCCATCATAATAACCTCCTGTAATCCATCTAACCCAAAAACATTATGGGAAAAATATAAAGAATCAATGAGTGAGGATATACTGGCTAAAGTTCGAAGTGAAAATCCTACATTGGATATTACGTTTAACTCCGACATTTTTAATAAAACTTTGATTATTTTGGAGGAAAAGTGTATCACCATGGTTAACAAGACTTTAGTGGAACTCGGTCTTTTTGCACCTGTACAACATCAAGAGGGTGTATTTTATCCAGATTATATACGTGAAACTAGCTACAATGTCTTAGACTTAGAAGCATACATCGCGGATAAAAAGCCACTTCTTAATGAAGATCAGAAATTCGCGTACGAAACA
Source organism: Laupala kohalensis (assembly GCA_002313205.1). Classification (NCBI taxonomy): domain Eukaryota; kingdom Metazoa; phylum Arthropoda; class Insecta; order Orthoptera; family Trigonidiidae; genus Laupala; species Laupala kohalensis. The sequence continues at coordinate 158,272 of NNCF01135648.1, read as the reverse complement.
ATAATGGATCAAGTAGATAAACAAGAAGGAGGAATCATTTTTCTTGATGCTGCTGGTGGCACGGGAAAAACATTTTTAATTAATTTAGTTCTCGCTGAAATCAGGGTTCATGGAGAAATTGCTCTAGCCGTTGCATCTTCAGGTATTGCAGCGACATTAATGGAAGGAGGAAGAACAGCCCACTCTGCCCTTAAGTTGCCACTTAATATTTCCCGACAAGAAAATCCCACATGTCATATAAATAAAACAAGCGGCCAGGCACAAGTTCTTATAGAATGTAAATTGATAGTATGGGATGAGTGTACGATGGCTCATAAAAAATCTCTTGAGGCCCTCAACGCAACACTTAAAGATCTTAGAGGAAACTGCAGTTTAATGGGAGGAGCTCTGGTACTCCTGTGTGGAGACTTCCGTCAAACTCTGCCTGTCATTCCAAAATCGACTCCAGCCGATGAAATTTATGCCTGTTTAAAACATTCTGTTCTATGGAATCATGTCCAAGAAATTAGCCTTAAACAAAACATGCGAATCCTCTTAAGAGATGGGAATGCTCAAAATTTTGCAAATAAACTTTTGGAGATTGGAGAAGATAGATTAGTTATTGAAGCATCTGGTATGATAAAATTGTCATCAGATTTATGTGTATCGGTGAAAACTGTCCGCGATATGATACAAGCAGTCTATCCTAACGTTAATCAAAATTATAAAAATTTAGAATGGTTGCGAGAAAGAGCCATTCTTGCTCCTAAGAACGATGATGTTAATGTAATTAACAAGGAGATACTAGCCATGCTGCCAGGAGACGTGATTGAATATAAATCGGTTGATACCGTAGTGGATGCTGACGAAGCCGTCAATTATCCAACGGAATTCCTAAATTCACTTGATCCAGCTGGATTGCCACAACATCGCCTTATACTTAAAGTAGGATCTCCAATCATTTTATTGCGAAATTTAGATCCACCAAAACTCTGCAATGGGACACGATTGTGTGTGACAAAATTAATGAAAAATATAATCCAGGCAGTCATTTTAACTGGAAAAGGAAAAGGTGAAATAATTTTTATTCCACGGATACCTCTAATCCCAACTGATCTTCCCTTCAACTTTAAAAGATTACAGTTTCCAGTCCGGCTAGCTTTTTCAATTACCATTAATAAATCACAGGGACAGTCTTTAAAGTTTTGTGGTGTTGATCTAAGATCGCCATGTTTTAGACACGGGCAACTTTATGTTGCTTGCTCCAGAGTAGGTTCGCCTAAAAATTTATATATTCTTTCTCCTGGATATGAAACAAAAAATGTAGTTTATAAACAGGTGTTAAATAAAGAAGATTCTTAAATTTGTATGAAGTAGTGTATTATTGTGCTTTATAATTTGTTGTTTTTATTTATGTAGTATATTTATATTATTGTTTCTCCCTAACCCGTGCAAAGCCGGGTATATATTGTATATTTTATGTAAAAAAACCAAAAACCCTCTCGAATTGAATTATATATTAGCCATTCCTGGCCCGGTTTTTGCTCCGGTTTTCCTTCGGGTAGAGGCGGATTTATTATACAGGTTGTCTAGGCTTGTGTCTAGAGGCGTGTTTATTTAAACAATAAATCGTGAATTTAGTGTCATTTCAACTCTTATGATTTGTAAACACTATACTCAGAATAATCTATAGTTCGATAATAACTTGTACATGTAATTTTTTGCGTTAAATTACAAACATATTGACATTCTAACTTTTTATCTTATCTAGGAACTTTTGCTGAATTTTTTTGAATCCGCCTCTGCCTTAGGGCCCTTGATCGGAATTGATGGGATGGTCCCTTGCTTGCTTCCGGAGAGTAAATTACTTTATTGTCCTCCACGTGGTCATACGATGCAGTTTGTAAATGTTTTTTTTGACAATAAATTTATTATTATTATCGTATGGATAAATTGGGGATATTTGTACGTGTACGTACCCATGGCATCTTGTCGTACATCAACTCCATCACCTTCTGCGGAATCCCTTGGCGCACGGCGTTCACCATCTCCTCCGGATCGTGCAACGCGTCGGACAGCGTGCAGAGCGCCTTCCGCATCGTCTCCGGCGGCCCGTCCAGGTAGCGGCGCAGCTGCGGGATCTTCCAATGCAGGAACGCCTCCGTCCCTCTGCCGGAGAGAGAGAGAGAAGAAAGAAAAAAAAGATCGCAAGTAAATTACTTTGTAACAGCTGCTCTCTCTCTCTCTCTCTCTTCACAATAAAAATTATTTATCAACATATTTATTTATTTCCAGTTTAATTGGTGCGATGTTGATACAGCGCTTGAGCACAGTGCTACCAACACTTTTACATAGCCATCGTCCACAAGAGAAATGATACTTGTACATAGCGTTCTGTTGGCAGTACTTTCGGATATCTTTCAACTTAAATCAGTCACCGATATCAGCCGTCAATTCACTTGCACTCGATGGCTCTCGTTGCTGTTGCTATTCTGTTATTTCTGCGTCGAGCAAAGTGTGGAAGGAATATTACCGGGTTTCTTAGCTTTTATGTCATCAAATTGTATTTCTCTACAGCAAATAGTCGCTTTTGTGACAAATATTAATATTTATTTGTATGAACCTTAAATTGGTAGTCTTTCTATTTTGTCCCTATTCCAATGCGATACTAAAAACCATACTTAATTCAGCAAGTTGAACACCATCAGTTCATTGTTATATCATTGACAAGTTAAAGTTTGTACAAAATACATATAAAAGTTAGAAGCTAATAATGACTAACAGTCAATAAGTGAATCCTTGGTACATTTCAGAAACTTTCATTTCGGTTTTGAAAAAATAATAATGACTTCAACATCGCATCCTTTTTCTTTCCAGTAAATTAAACAGATTCATTTTAATTAATAGTTTAATACAACTAATGAAATTTTGTCAACTTGCGAGAATATCGCGTTTAAGGAAATTGTGATTATTCTCCATTGGGTCTAATAAAACTAAGAAGAAGTGAGAAGAAGAAAAAGAAAGAGAAGAGAAGACAAGACAAGACAAGACCTCGCCGCGAAGACGTTGGGAGCGTATTTGTTGTGCACTGCTTCCAAGAGTCGCATGAACGGAGGCTCCGCGTGACGCATCATGGGGTCCAAGCGATTCATGCAGAGGTCCAGGGTTCGAGCCAGGACGCGAGGATTGGAGTCTGGGAAGCAGCGACTCAGATACTCGTGTCTGGGACCGTTGAGATACGGCGGAGGGTCGTACACGGAGGGCCGGTACTTCGCCGACGGCAGCGGCTTCTTCGCGTTGAATTCGGCAGCCTTATCCACAGACATTAGTGCTCTGCAAAGGACAAACACTAAGGCGTTTACCAAATGCGTCTCGTCCCACACNCCCTCGTCCCACGTAGCAACTAAAATAAGTAAAAATTCCAGAAAAGGAATTAAAAAAATATTGACGCCAACTCAGCGGTGGATCTACGAGGGCTGTAGCCGCACCCCAACTCTTTAACTTATTAAAATCGAAGTTGATAAATGACATACTTTGGTAAAAGTGTTACCAGATGAATAATTGTTATTGTAATTAATAATTTAATTGCTATTGTTTTTAATAGTACAAGATTAATAACATTAATACATAATTGTTATTGTAACGAAGAAGAAAACCTTCCGACAAGATGAGGCTACAGATACAATGTACACAACCGTGCACATGTTGCGTATTGATAGAAATAAATTACTATGAACAATGAGGAACGAAACATGAAACGTAACAAGAAAAAAATGTTAATTAATTTACACTTAAATACACGTACGTCTTGTTATCTGTGAATAGCAAAAAAGAGATCATTGTTAGCTGTTGTGGTACGTCAATAGATGTTAACGAGACTATAATAAATGTTTTAATTTGAGCCACAGTACGATACATTGTTGTGATTGGACAACAATTCGTTTATTCATCATCGCGATTCGTTTCGGGAACAACGCAAACGCCCTTATCCCAAATGAGAGACGATTTCTACAAGTTCATTCCACCGAGTGAGGAGAAAATTATGGTTACAAAATGTTATCGAATTCACGATACAAACTTTTAAACGGTTGGTGCAGGAGGTCATTCTAACAATCGTTTGTTGTATAGAGGAATGTTGTGTGAGGGCGCAAGTGACGCGGTGAGGCGCAAACACAAGAAAGAAGAGATGAAAGGAAGGAAAGACAATAAGTGTTTATTGACAAGTGCAATGTTCACAATACCCGTTACAAAATTGTGCCCGCCGACAGTGACACATGCTTGACAACATTTACACATTCGAAGGGTAACAAAGAGGTATTGCACTTGCACTCGTCGTAGAGCAGCTGCTAAGAGGATATTCGAGCAACGATTGAGACGCGTAAACAAGACGCCTTCACCGCCTCACTTGCGCCCATACACTATTCCTATACATACGATGAATGGTTGTTACAGTCTCCTGCACATAACTCTTAAAGTTTGTTGCTTCAAAAAGGGACAGATTTATATATTTTGAATCATGTGTATATCGCAAAACTCTCCCGGATAGTGAAAACACTTGAGATGTATGAATATAAATTTATTGTAAAAAAATCAGTTTCTCTTTACCCTATCATTATCGTGATACAAACTCTCGAAGATTACCACTAAGACACGGAATGTGAAACAAATATGGACACTTACGTTTTTTGGTTTTGTTCGTTGAGAAAATAAATGTGCTTATTACTTCTGGTAAATACAGTACTTTAGTTACTAAATCGCTTCGCACTTCGGTAACTAAAGTGCAGTATATTTAGTATTAACAGCAGCCGATATAAACTAAAAGCTGAGAGCTAAGACTAAATATTGAGTCATAAGTTGACATAAACAAGTGAACTTCATATAAAGGTCATCAAAGAGTTCATATAAAAGTCAGAGAACAAATACGTGTTTAGGTTACGTTTCATGGATAGGATTGTTCCGATACTAGCAAATACTGAACTAGTATCGATACTTTGTACGGGATATATACAGTATACATGGTCTCAAAAGGTAAATTGTCAGATGAAATAGGTTACGGTATTTCACAGAGACATATTAAAATCATAGTGGAAGAAATAACTATCACAAGGTTGGTCAGCCAATGAAACGCCGCAAGACATTTCTTTGAGACGGAAGTTATAAAGATGCTGTACAGATGTATGTAATACAATTGAAAAATGTCTTGCATATGATTGACTTGCAGCGTACATATGCTCGGTCGGGACGGGACGGGGGCACTTTGTCCCATTTCGTCATTCGTCCGCACAATTCGAATTTGTTGCTTTTGGATAAAAACCAAGTAAATGAAATTTCTCTTGTTAGAGTCACCTGGGAGGTAGTTTATGGATAAAAAACCATTCAACTCACGTTTCATCCTATTCGCATTTTCTAATACTTAAACTACATGAATGAAACGTAGGAGGATTTTGAAAAAAAATCTCCTATTATTCCAACGCTGTCGTACTCGAGATGAAAATCCGTTAGCTATACACAGAATAATTCATCCCAATTATCTCCTAAAGAGGATAAAACAGGACTTAATATTTTCATCAAGTTACGTCGTTATATACGTTACAATTTGACTCATTAAAAAATACTTTGAAGTCTCTTTACCTGCAGACATATTGATAACTAGAGGCGCAAAACCATTGCACAACTTTCTCAGTTACGTTTCCACGTCTGCAGCACAGAGAGTGAGAGAAAAAGAATTCTATAGTGAAAGGGTCATTTCTGAAGAGTGGTCCTCTATACTTTGGTCGTCTTCCAGTACTCTACTCAAAGTCAAAGTCGCTAGATGAACTTATTACTGTCTTTTTTTTTTTTAATTTGAAAGTAAAATAAAAATATTCAGAATATTATTTCAAAACATATAGAGACATGTCTTAAAAATATCGTTAAAGTGTAATGTAAATGTAATTTCGTTGCAGACATAAATTGATGTATTTTCGTATCTGCAGTGCATTTGCTGCTCTCCTATGTATTTTATGATTATCATACCTTTCATTTCAGTTTACTAACAGTGTATTCTACGTCTCTTTGAACCATTTACACTGCTAAATATTATTCAAGCTTCTTGAAACAATAACCTAATGTACAAGTGTAACGGACAGAAATTATTTTACTGCGTTATTGTTTTAATACTGAACCCATTTTCATCCCACGTTCATGTTTTACCGTACGATTAACAAGGATATCAACTATTTCAAGTTTTAATTTGAAAATGTAATCTTAAATAAAATATATACTTGGGCAATTACTTACTTACCAACTCGTCACCGTCCAATGAAATTAATTGGTTTCCACTTTTTTTAACATTTCGCGCGACAAACGTTTTGAAAACAAATAATTCCACATAAAATATTAAATCATTTTTAGCGATAAAGACAGTAAGTACGTTTAATTTTATTACGACCTACTGATGTGAAATATGCATGGAGGAGGTATTAGCATTCGGCATCTTCATTACCTTAATGAGAGCCTAAACTTGTTTTTTTATTCACTACATATTTCTTCCTTCCGTGCACCCTTTCCACACGTGGAGATTATATATGTGATAACTTTCGGTCAGGTGAAAATGGCGACCAACCGGGACTCGAACCCGGGTCTCTCGCTTTGATCGCAAGGGTGTTAACCGCTACACCACCGGTTCGCCTCCTTCCACAACTGTACACCATTTCCACACAGACGTAAACCCTTTGTTTTATTCACTTTAGTACATCGCTTAAACAGAAGAAGGTTTTTTATGTATTATTTTATAAAAGAAGAGCAAAAATGTCCAAAAGCGAGAGAACACGCGGAGGAAACGAGTGTATATGGAATCTTCGGGATTTGAATGAGCGAGAGAGTGAGGTTATGTTCCTCCTCCTCCTCTTCTTCTTCTTCTTCTTCTGCACTACACTACACTACAGTACAGTACAGTACATCAACGTATGTTATATGTGTGTCAAAGTATGTATGTGCAATTGTGCAATGTGCACGAATGAATCTATCTGAATACGAGTGTGTCTATGTGACAACAGGAATCACATGTGTCGTTCCACGTTGTGTCATTCTCGTCAATTTCCCAACGTTTCATTGATTCTAAATTTTTATGAATCGCATTATTTTGAGATTGTGAAAGTACTTATCTCTATTTACAGGTAAACCCCCTTTTCTCCAATTTCTTTCACCAGCCTTTATATAGTGTCCGCTTGCAGATCAATAAAATATTATCATATTATTGTAATATTATTATTACCGTTATATTATTATACTACTATATTAAGCCCGATTATTTATTTCTCCCATCTGCGGTAATACCAGGTATAAGTGACCACAAAGCAGTTCTACTAGAATTACAATCAATGGGCAACTCACTTAAAACAAAATTCCACGGTGACTAGGAAAATATTTCAATACGGGAAAGCGAACATAAATGCAATTCAATAATTTTTATATTGTAATTACACTAAGAGGTCGTTAGAAGGGGAGAACATTGAATAAATACGGAAAAAAAATTAATTGTTAATCACGGACGCAACAAAACTATTCGTTCCAATCATAACAATTAAATCTAACTCAGATCCAGAATATTACACCCCAAAAAAGTTAGGAAACTTAAAAGAAAAGCAAGAAGGGTTGGGGCGCAACGCAAGGCGAACGGAACACTACAAAGTAAATTCAAAAGTTTATCTAAAGAATTAAATAAGGAAAAAATCTCAGCTCGAAATACGTTTCTTGGTGGTATTTTAGGCAGGGAAAACGACGGTCAACAGAGGTTTTACCGATATGCCAGAAACCTTAGGGCAAGGGAAGAAGAAGTGCCTTTTTTGAAAGATTCGGAAAATAACAATTCAAAAGTATACAAACCTCAAGAGAAAGTTAATCCATTCAATAAATAGTTCGCGTCAGTGTTTAGTGATAATTTTGAATTCACAACAAGGATGTAACTTAGACGTTTTCTGATATGACCCGCCCTGACTGAAGAAATTAAATTCTAAGAAACTTCTAAGAATAAAAAATCGATAGGGTCAGACAGGGTTACCACAGATATTTTTAAGTTAGGAGAGGAAGCGATAGTATCATATCTAACTCGCATTTTTGAAATCTCAATTAATAATACGCAAATACCACAGGACTAGAAGAATGCGATCATGGTCCCGATACACAAATAAGATAGTAAAACTTCAGTATCAAATTACAGACCCGTGAGCTTAACATCGGTTGTGTGTAAGATAATGGAACACTTAATAGCAAATTATTTAAGAGAAGAGTTGAGTAAAACCGCGCTATTGCATGACAAACAACATGGGTTCCGACCGAGGTACTCGAGCGAAATCCAAATACTATCGTTATGTCAGGACATCGCAGACACAGTAGACAAGGGACAGGGCATAGATGCAGTCGTCATAGATTTTTCAAATGCGTTTGATTTAGTACCTCATAATCTATTAATTCAGAAAATATCAAATACTGGCATAGATAGAAGGGTAGTAGAGTGGATCCGTGAATTTCTACATAATCGGAAGCAAAGGGTTAGTGTTTCGGAAGAAGTAGACGTCACATCAGGGGTGGCACAAGGCAGCGTTCTCGGACCTTTACTATTTATAGTATTTAACAACGACCTGTCTGAGAAAATATTTTCAAATATTAGATTGTTCGCGGATGACTGTATAATTCACCGAACAATAAACAACCCGGAAGACAGGATAACATTGCAACGAGACCTTGATGAAATCCTCAAATGGGTAAGTCTGTAAAATTCATTAAACGAATTTTAAAGAAAGGCCACGAAAGAGTTAGCATACACAACTCTTCTTAGGCATCTACTGAAATATGCATCGGCAGGATGGGATCCTTAAAGAAAATATAAAATAGAAGAATTGGAAAAAAAATAAGAAAAAAAGCGATTAAATTCATAAACATGGGTAATAATGCGAATAATTATATAAAAATAGAACCTCTCCAAATTCGTAGAAAAACAGCGCGACCGGGATGTTTGTTCAGTTCACTTAAAAACGAACCGGCGTGGCGAGATGTCAAAGAGCCAATGTTAGAAGAACCGAGTAGATCGGGTTCAGAGACAAGATCACTTTTTCAAAATTCGTCACAGGAAACAAACAAAAAGCAGACGTAGGAAAATACTCGTTTCTCAACAGATCAATGAGGGACTGGAACAAATTGCCTGCGGATGTCGTGGGAGTGGTATCGGGCTCAGCAAACTCTCTCTTACATTCAAAAACGCCCGAAGAAAAGGAGAGCAGACAAATTAAAAGGATTATGTTATGTTAGGGAAGAATGGATGCGTTAGTGAAGATGGGAAGCTAGTGGAGTCAAGATAGTGGGTAGTGAAGTGAAGTGATACGAGGGAAATAAGTGATTTAGAAAAGGTGGGAAGGGAAATGTGAAGTGAAGTGCACGAAAGGGGTAAATCGAGTGAAATAAAATGTGCAATAAGTGTTTTTTATCAATTATTTAGATGTTTCAGGGTAAAATGTTTATTATATTTAATACTGATATATTAGTCGAATCATATAGTTTAATGATTTATTTAACAAATTTTTATTTGAGTGCTCTGTGATATGTATTTTTGTATTGTATTTAGTTGTATACTGCCACTGGGTAAGATCTGCCCAATTGCAGTAAAATAATAATAATAATTATTATTATTACTACTACATNAAAATCCTCAGGGTGTTTTTCTTGACTTATCCAAAGCATTCGATGTCATCGATCACGGAATTCTCCTTTCCAAATTGCATTCTTTAGGCATTCGTGGACTTCTACATCAATGGCTAACTTCTTATTTAGAAGATAGATATCAACAGGTCAAAATATCCTATACTAAAAATAAAATACTTCAGCGTTGTCTTTCAAAAACAAAGCCACTTACTTGCGGAGTACCCCAAGGTTCAATTCTCGGTCCTATACTCTTTTTATTGTATGTGAACGACATGTCATCATCCACATCAGATTGCAAAATGGTGCTTTTTGCGGATGACACTAATTTACTATGTAAACACGCCAATGCTCAAAAAGTTTTGTCTAACCTTTCGACTTGATTCCATACAAATCGTCTCATTGTAAACACTGACAAATCAGTGTCTATGTCATTTCACAATAGTAATACAAAATCTTTACCCCAGGTTTCTCTTTCTTTAAACGGAACACAATTAAAAACTGTTACGAATACAAAATTCTTAGGTCTCCATATTCAAGACAACCTCAAATGGAATTGTCACGTTGACAATCTTAATTCCCAATTAAGCAAATTGTGTTACGCATTCCGAAACTTAGTTAACGCAGTTAGTCCACGTATTTCCCGTTGCGTATATTTTGCAAACGTTTACTCCCATTTACGTTACGGCATTACCTTCTGGGGCAATTCCGGTCAGAGTATTTAAATTTTCAGAATTCAGAAGAAGATAGCTCGGATAATTTGTAAATCTCTCCCCCGAAACTCTTATAAAACTTTTTTCAAAGAATTAAATATCTTGACACTTCCCTGCATTTATATTTATGAAACGGTCTTGTTTGTTAAGACCGAATTACTGAAGTGCCACCCTTTCTTTATACGAAACAGTCCCGTTCACGAACACAATACTCGCAATAGGAATAATATTCATCGCCCTAGAGTGTCAACCACTCTTTGCCAAAAAGGACCTAATCGTTCGGGAATCGTTCTATATAATTCCCTGCCCAAGAATATAAAAGACATTATGAAATTGAATCTCTTCAAATCTGCGGTTAAAAACTACCTCCTGCACCAGTACTTCTACACTGTAAAAGAATTTATTGATTTTAATAAAAGTTAAATTTGTCTTGTAATTTATCACACAATTGCTGTAGTACTTTTTAAATAACTTACAACAATTTCAAAAACTTTTCTTGCATAATTGTTGTGTCTTATGATTCACATTAATTTAGTTTTGTGTGTAGTCAACTTTGGCACGGTTGTGTACATTAATTCTGAAGCCCCATCCTGGCCCGGTTTTTCTCCGGTTTTCCTTCGGGTAGAGGCGGATTTATTATACAGGTTCTCCAGGCTTGTGTCTAGGGGCGCGTTTATTGAAACAAGAAATCGTGAATTTAGTGTCATTTCAACTCTTATGATTTGTAAACACTATACTCAGAATAATCTATAGTTCGATAATAATTCGTACATGAAATTTTTTGCGTAAAATTACAAACATATTGACATTCCATTAGTATTATAACTCGCAGCTAACTTTTTATCTTATCTAGGAGCTTTTGCTGAAATTTTTGAATCCGCCTCCGCCTTAGGGCCCTTGATCAGAATTGATGGGATGGTCCCTTGCTTGCTTCCGGAGAGTAAATTAGTTTATTTCCCTCCACGTGGTCATACGCAGTTTGTACTGTTTTTGACAATAAATTTATTATTAAGTTTATTATTATTACTACTATTATTACTGTATTTTGTTGTATTGGAGTCAGCGTTGCTCAGTGGGTAGAGCGCCGAGTCATTGGCTGGATGGCGAGGGTTCGATCCTCAGTGGGGTGGGGATTTTACATCAAACCCCCAACATCCAGACTCACTCCCAGGCCTACTCAACCCGCTGTAAAATGAGTATCAGAGTCTATCCTACAGTCCAACAGGTCGGAGCAAGATGCTGACCACATCTCCTCCTTCTAGTGTCGAGGTCAAGTAATTGCGAAGCTCTACCATCCGTGAACCCCTTGGGCACCTTCAGTCCTGTTCAGGGAAAGTTTAACTTTGTTATATTATTATTATATTGTAACAATATTTTTTACTATAATACTCATATGTAAGTTTAACATTCTCATTGAACCATCTGGATAAAACTTATAATCACAAAAATTTAAAAATAGCATCTAAATTGAGTAACGTGTTTCAGTGATGTGGAATGCAGTGTTTAAAACTGGTGCTCAAGTTTCAGTTTTCAAGCACATAACGAAACCTCCTTCGTACTCACTTGTTGCTTTATTATATCTGACGATTCGCAATTTTTGGTGCATCACAATGAAGTAATAATGATACAAATGCCTTAAAATATTAATTGAAAGAGTGCTTGTGATGTCAACAGGTTATCAATCACACACAAAGAAAGGAAAAGTTTTGTTAACCCTTTGTCTCCATTAATTGGTTCAGAGAGCCCTTTCTTGTTTGTGAAAAATATTAAAATTGAATAAAATATATTACCGGAGCAGGTAGCTTCAGCAGCGCACAGAATGGCACAGGGTGCGATGGGTAGAGACCCATGCAGATAATAATAATAATAATAATAATAATAATAATAATAATAATAATAATAATAATAATAATAAATTTATTGTCAAAAAACAGTACAAACTGCGTATGACCACGTGGAGGGAAAAAAAACTAATTTACTCTCCGGAAGCAAGCAAGGGACCATCCCATCAATTCCGATCAAGGGCCCTAAGGCAGAGGCGGATTCAAAAAATTCAGCAAAAATTCCTAGATAGAGAATAAAGTCCCACGTTCGAGGTCTATAACTCTTCTTCCACATATACAGATGTATTTCCTTAAGAATTAAGATTTTGAGATTCAAAATAATCATGTCATTACTAGGACTATTTGGACTTTCAACTTTGCAGATGTTCAAATGAATTGTATGTCCGGGCTCATTCCAATAAGTTTCAATAACTGTATTTTTCATAAATAAAATTGAGAACATATAGTACAAAACATTATATTCACAAACATATTTAGATTCATGTACAGATTTTCAAAATTACATTTTTACATACTTTACTTTTTTATGAAGATATCGCAGTAAAAACCTCCTAAAATGTAAACCACATGTTACGAAATTATCGGAATATTGCGAAGCTGTCACACGCTTTTTATTAAAATTTCAAAGCATTTGCCTGATAGTCATGATCAGAATGTCGAGTACTTATCCAAACCTTTGACAATAATATTAAAAAATCTCATGATAATTTGACAGAATCTTTTAATTTTTCTCACTTAAATATCTGAAAATAAATAATTTACAAGTATTCAATATTTCTTTATGCATTGTGTACATTAGGTGGTATTGAAATAGACACTTGGATCCCATTTGAGACACACATCCATGTGTTTTCAACTCTTGATGAGACCTTTGAATAGATGCAGATGACTGCGTTCCAATTCCTTAATTCATTTTCTTGGAATATTTAATTCACTCGGGGTAAAATGATGCTTCGCAGATTTGTTGGTCGATCTGGTGTGAAGCTTAACAGCACTTCACAGTTTCTTTTTTACCCGCAATTGAACTGTTGCCGGAGGGACAGCATCTAGGGTTTCGTATTTCGAAGTCTCTCCACTCCCAACAATATTCCCTCTCAACCGTTGCCTCTGAATAGAAACTTCATCGATTTGAACATCGTGTATGTATATTTTTTAAACAGAAATCTTGAAATATAAAACGACAATATTGTTTTCTATAAATTAAAAGTTTTATAGTTAATGAAAAAAATAGAAGAAGAAAACACATAAAAGAAACTTACGTATTTGAAGAAACAGGTTTTTTATACTTCCAGATTCTTCCTTCCTTCCTTCCTCACGCTCTCTCTCTCAGATTCTTCTCTCTTTGCTTTACATTGACGACCACCATCAGATGATAGGACAAAAAAGACAAATAGGAGGGAAATTTATATTTGAATTTTTACATGTATGTCTATGTATTTATACACATTTTTCGGTTTCAGGTGAAAATGGCGACAAACCAGGAATTGAACCTGGGACTCCTGCATTGATCGCAAGGGTGTTACACCATCTGTTCGCCTTCCACATAAGTGAACCAGGCGGCGCACTATGCTGTGTGCACTTCATTAACGGTTTTACATGTACCTACATGTTAAGGTTTGTTATGCATATATTTCTTCCATGGACCCAAGAAGTGGTCTGGGTGGAAATGGTGTACAATTGTGGAAGACCAACGGGTGGTGTAGTGGTTAACACCCCTGCGATAAAAGTACGAGTCCCGGGTTTGATTCCCGGCTCATCGCCATTTTCACCCGACCGAAAGTTATCACATATCTTCTCCCTGTTTAGGATACATGGAAGAAATATAAGTATATGTATACACATACATGTCTACAAAGGTGAAAGGAGATTCTTTGTACGAATAAATATATTGAAAAGAAATGCAAATCAACGATTCCATGCACTCATAGGCCTCGCTAGACCAGTGATTGCTAGACTCAAGAGTCTGTGATCTTTAATGAATTGGGAACGTTAGAAATATTGATCTAATATCTTTCTCAAGATTCTCCAATACATCCATTTTCATCGAAATACATTTCCAAAAGGACAATTAGGGTTTAAAGGACCTTTAAACAAAACAATGCCTTTTCATAAGACACACTGCGAGAATAATCTCGAAATGTAGGTCCAAAAGCACACGAGGAATGAAGAGGGAAACCTTGTCAGACTTTAATAGTTTTATTAAAAACACAAATGAGAATATGAAGAGATTCAATCATCCATTCAATAAAAAGCTGCAAGAGACATTGTCACACTAAAACACACTATTTACAAGAGACAAACAAAATAATGTCCATGTGTGTCCATTTCATAGCCAAATCAAACGATGCTCTTCACACAAAGTTCTTCCATTGAAGCGCATGTCTTTCAAAATGACTCCTTTGAAACTAGATGCTCAACGGATGTACAACACTGGATCAGTTTTGTTTTTTTTGTTCTCTTTTATCTTCCAAGAGAACATTCCTTATCCCAATCGTCGGGGAGCATGGGCCCAACAGCCTCCAAAAATGTGTTCAACTCACACGGTTGTTCATCACAACCAGGGATTTTCAGTGGAGTAGGATTTTCAGTGGTAGAACTGCTATTCAGGTAAAGAACCTGAAAATTAAAAGACAAAACTGTTATTTTCTCATTCTTTAACAAAATACTCGTCTTTTAATATCACTGCTTTGAACCACTGAGCCGAAGTACAGGTGTCATCAGTGGCAGCGATTAGGGGGGCAGCGTGGGGTTAGTGGNGGGGGGGGGGGGGAGTCGCTACCCCCGTTCCTTTTTTAAGGAAAGATAAAAATTTCATTTTAAACACCTAAAACTAAAAATTATTAAAAAGATTACACCATCCCTCATGTGGCAGTCACCAATTGTCTTTCCTTTGATTTATTTCATTAATTAAATTGACTTAGTGGAAATGTGTAGAAACTGTCATGTAAATGAAAATTGTCAATATTTTTTTACTGGGTGTCATGAACAACAGGGATCTGTAGCGGCCGTGGAATTTAACAGAATATTTTGTTGGAGCGACGATAAGAGGAGTCGTAGGTCGCATTAATAGATCCTGATTACTTACATGCGTATCACATGAGACTCGTCTCAATACTCACTAGCGTTTCAATAAATGTTTCTTGAGAATGGATCAGCTGAGTAGAGATTGCTTGGGTAGCTTTCAAGTGAGCAGATCAGTACTCAGCTAAAACAAGATCCGAGACACAATTCGTGTTTTGGTACCAATATTACCAGGCGTGGAGAAACTATTCCACCCTAATAAACACTCTTTCACATTTTGAAATGTGTCGTTTGACATCAAGAGCTATTTCAACTTTTGCTCAACTATGAGAAACGAGATACAATATGCTAGAAAATTAACTATGTCTGTATAAAGTTATTTCAAAATTTAATTAATACATTAAAATGATAGATCAACAAGGAAAAGGCTTGGTATTATAATATTCTAAACATCCTAGCAGACTAATTTTTTTATTTGCACATTTAGACTGCTTATGTCAGACATCGGGTGAATGTATTTTATAAAGAAATTAAATAATTAGTTAATTATCCCGGCAACAAAATAAACAAGAAGGAAACTACATAAGTACACAAGAATTCTAAAACTACAGAAAAGAAGTGAATAAAGAATAGGTTTCGAGCAATTAGTAATCAAAAATTTAATATGATACATTAGTAAATTATCATTCTTATTATTGCTAAAAGTAGTGTTTAAAAATAAATATTTTGTCAGTGAAATGGTCAACTGAATTCTCTTATTATTCCAGTTGGTTTCATAACAATAAAAATATAAATAAGCAAAATTCAAAATTGTGTTACAAATATGTTTCAAAAATATTTCATTTTGATAACAACCAGTAACTCTAAAGAAAGGAATGATTATGTATGTTTTCTCTATGAAAAATAAAATGAGTGAATTTGCTATCTCCCTCAGTACTTTCAATACTGTTATCACTGGCTCAATACTATTAATACTCAATACTCCCCAACAATTATAAAAGGAATGCACTAGCATCTATATTTTTCAGAAACTTGATTCATAATTATTATTAACTTCCATTCTCCCCAGTAAAAACACTAATACATATACAAAATTCTTCAATTGAAAACTGGAAAAGGACAGCTTTCTTTTGTGAGCTTACCTTAAGATGATTTCACAGAACAATCTTTCTGTATGTTAAAAATTTTGGAGGTTACCAATAAATATATGGTCTACGTAAAGACAGTTGCGTGTGATAAATTCTTCAAATCTTGAATATAACTAAAGCTCATTCATTTATAGACAGCAATTGAACTCAAATGGCATTATTATCACCGGACATAAGTATTACAAAGAAACTATTAACATCTCTTTTATCGAATGCAAAATTTGAAGGAGTGAAAAAATTCTGGGAAAACCATTTACAAGAAACAGCAATCTGGAGACATTTTAAATATATATTTGGCTAATATACTTCGCAATATGAATATCTTATAAACAAAACATATTGTTATTTGCAATATTTATTCTATAGTTCTATCACACTTAAATTATCTCAACAACCATTCATGACAACAATATGGAACAGTATTACATTGTAGGTTTGGGACAGTACAAGAATAATTCATGAGTAAATAAATATAAAACATACTACAAAATATTTACCAACTAGTAACTTGCATTGAAAGTCGAAAAAATATAAAATAATTTTAGAATAATAAATCCTATGGCAATTAGAAATGTATATTGAATGTATTGTTATTGTTTTTTTCTCCACAAAAATACCCCACAAGAATGGCCCTGAATGAGGAGTAGAAGAAAAATATTATCTCTGAACATTCACAATACACAAACATTTTTTTAATAAATACTAATAAGTAAATGTGTATTTATTTATTTTCCAAACAAGTGAAATATTTTTTCAAAACCTGTCACACATAATGAAGCATTTAAAATGCTGTATATCACATTTTATCTTCATATATTACAATTTGATGTCCTGAAAGTAGATTTAACGCTTCCTTCACAGTTCAGCACAAGGAGCTACTTCGTAATAACACATCAGCGATCTTCCTGAGGTATTCGACATTGTTTTCTGATCTCATCTGAAGTATTCATACTTCAATTACTGAATCTAGAAGGTAACTGGAATCACATCACATACAAACTGAACACACAGAACATTTTCTCGTGTGTACTGCAAAATAATTTGTCAGATTCATTCCTCAGTCTTCACTCTCTTGATGAACACTTTGTTTAGAAAAAAATCAATTGAGGCCAATTCATCTCGCAGATAAGAATTGCAAAGAATTACTTTTCTCAAGAATAACATCGAGTTTCTTGCACTACTGAAAACTTCAATGTGAATTTAAATACGTACACCTTTCGACATAAATATTTACATGTTTTTCCCTGGTATATGTGAACTAATTGTAATTTAAACAACCTACAACAAGAAAGTAGGGTAGTAAAATTTGATGATATCAATATACGAATAATCACAAAGCAAATTTCTATTTACAAAGCACATAGTGAAAGTCGCCATACTTTGCTTTGAGAAATTCAATTTAGGGGTAAAAAGCTGAACAGAAATGCACAGTGTTCATTAGTTTAATCTGTATCAATTGCAGAGTAAATTACTTTATTGTCTGTCCTCAATGTGGTCCTCAAAGGCAGTTTGTAACAGCTGCTCTCTTGACCTTAAATTAGTTCCATATATTTATTTATTTATTTATTGTCAGTCTAATTGGCTTGATGTTGGTATAGAACCTATACTCAATGTGGCCAACGCTTTTACTTCGCCATCATCCATAAGAGTAATGATAAGAGTACCTCGCATTCTGTTGGCAAGATATTTGAAACTGAATTCATGACCAACCTCTGACAACAATCAATTCACTTCCTCTAGTGGCTGTTGCTGTTCTGTTCTTTCTGCACGAGAGTGTGAAAACGAATACTTTGTGTCCGGAGGACTGGAAAAAAAGTTGTAGCTTTTCTCATTAGTGCCCCAGTTCATACAGCTGTGACCACGGAAAAGCCAACCCTTCTTCTATTCACATCCTACAACTCCTAGTATCAATAACTCTCTCTATTACTAACCACTCCTACTAACACTTCCATGTGGACCAAGTCACATGTTGGTGAACCCAGCTGAGCGGTCAACCTACTAACAATAGCCTCTTTCAACCACCCTACTCCTACCTCCTATCGGTCCATGAAGATAAGCTTCAATAGCACTAGGCTACATTTCCTCCCATTTACTATAAATACTACAATGAAAAAAATACTCTGTTACCTCGACTTGTAGTTTTTTGTCCCTTTGTTGTGGCATCCAGCGAAGTTCAAAGATGAGGGCTCCTCCATAATCCACGAGAAGCAGCTCAGTGAATCCGAGAGCGCGCCACACATTCACAATGGTCAAATCGTGAGCTGAATACAGGATCGTGCGACCACCGAGGGTCTTAGACTCATTTGCCTTACTCGCCTCATTTGCCATATTGGTCGCTATCTCTTTCAGCAAAGGACCTGTGAGGGCATAGAAAATAAGATTCATTAATTCTTTCTCTAAGGTAGCAGAACCTAAGACCTCCCTTGTTGCTTCTTCAAAAGTCCATGACAATGGTTTCAGAAATAGACACTATGGACATTTTAAAATTATTATGAAAAATCATAAAAAGTTTTTCCAAAATTTACTCTAATTGGTTACTACGATTTGCATATTTACTATGAATCAATCTCTGAACAAGAATTCAAATATAAATAAATAAATGAATTTACTGTCAAAAAGGCAAAAGTTACAAACTGCATTGTGTGACCATATGGAGGAGGTCAATAAACTAATTTTACTCTCCAGAAGCAAAAGAAGCAAAAGAAGCAAAAGGGACAATCATTCCGATGAAGAGCCCTAAAGAGGTAGAACCTAAGGAATTAATGTTTCTCTGCTAACTTTTAACGATAAAAATAATTCGCTTCGTGTTGTAAAACTAACATAATACCCACAAATTTGTATTTAATAGAATACAAACCAGTTATTTCACTAGTATGCATTATTTTCAAACTATAGATTACTCAGAAAGTATTAAATGTATGTATTTCGTTTCAGCCAGTGAAGGACCACGCAACGACGAGTGCCAAGAAGGGCTCAGTTTTTGTGTGAGTTTACTCACTAGACACATCGTGAATTTTACAGAGATCGGAAGAGCAGCGTCTAGATAGAATCCAGACTGCTGTAGCCAAGTATTACAACTGTGGTTGCTAGCCGCAAAGGGTGAACTTTTTATACATCACAGCTATTTAAACCGAGTCATGGAAATGAAAAACTACCAATTTTATCTTGCCCCACCCGGGAAGTGAACCCGGGATGACTTGGTGACGAGCGATCACGCTGACACTGTAGCCACGGAGGGGACGGAAAGTATTGTTTATAAAACGTGACTCTAAATTCAAAATAAATTATTATAATAGACCGTCGCCCTAGACAAGAAAAATAGAAAAGCCTCAACATCGATTAACATCCATGCGACAGAACTGTTAAGAAAAACTCCAGACAATAAGATTTAGACTACACGTACTCAGGAGTCGAAGTATGAAAATACGTTTTTGATAGTAGAAGTAAGTCATTAAGAAATTTGTGAAAGAAGCAATAGCAATATTTTAACTACTCATTTCGACCCAAATTTCTTTAGTTCTATTTTTCTTTTGTATAGTTCTAATGTTTTTGCCTAGAGTAGTGTCCTTTTATTGGCTAATGATAAAACCAACCTCCTCTTATTCTCTTCATGAAGTTGCTGTAAGTGAAAATAGCCAAACTTCTTGCAGCCAGTTCTTGCATTTTGTCAGGAAACACTGGAACGGTCCACGCTGGTAGCTCGAGGCCATGGATTTTCTAGAAACAGGAGCAACTTAATTAACTTAAAAAAAATACATTAAAATTTTTTCTCCATTTTAATTTTCTCCTTTCGTTACCTCTATCAAGAGTGTAGTGTAAAGGAACTCCACGTCTGTTATTGTCTTCATAATTTTCCCAGTGTGATTTGCTAAGTATTCAAACAGCTCTTCGTTTTCAGTGTTTATTTTCTGTATTTCTGGCGAGTTGTAAGCATCTTTCAATTCCACATCATATCGACTGCATTGTTTCTTTGCTGCTATTTTCTAAATGCAACAAAAAAAAACAATAACAGTCATTCAATACACGAACTCAATCACATTAAAGCACATGTCACCTCAAATTAATTTAAATTCTCCTCCACAGAATGTTTCAAGAAAGAGAAATTTACTTTTGCCATCAAAAACCTATCTCTCAAAACAATCTTTGTTTAACATATTATTTATATGGTTTCTTGGAAGATCTTCTGATCTCGATGGACCATGTGAATAATCATAATCATGTAACATGGGTTCAGCAACAAAACCCATCCCACATTCATTGAGATAAGAACAGATCACGGAAAATTAAGATGATATTTGGTGTGCCGCTGTGATCAGTTCTCGGAACACAATACGCTTCTTTTTTCTTTCTTTTTTTTCATATTGTCTGATATTGTGGTGACACCAATTCTTCACATTTTAAATGTCATTCTGGTGACACAATCCGGTGCTTACGTGCACTCGACGTATTGTTTCTTTGCTTCGAGAAAATTTAACTTCAGAAAAGAAAACAGCGTTGAACGGAAACTCGGGGTGTTTATTAGTTCATTGTATATTAATCGCAATACATTATTTTATTACCCTCAATGTGGCCATAGGTAGTGTGTAACAGTTTATTTGACGATAAATTATTTATATATTGGTTTATTTATTGTTAGTCTAACTGGCGTGAGTTGGTATAGAGCTTGTACGAAATGTAGCCAACGCATTTATTTCGCCATCGTCCATAAGAGTGATGATATTTTACCTAGCGTTATGTCGGCAGGACATTCGAATCTACTTAAATCTTTCGTCAATTTTACCAACATCAATTCAACTGACTTGTTCTTGTGGCGCTATTCTGTACCTTCTGCATGGAGCGTGCGGAACGAACATTATGTTGTGTCATAGTTTGTTGTGTTATTAACTTGAATTTCTTTATAGCAAATAGTCGCTTTTGTGACGAACTATTAATATTACTTTAATTCGTAGGAGTTGGCAATGCGTATTTGAAAGCAGCCATATTTTGCATAATTTTCGGCAGAGTTCCGTGACTTTGAGAGACATCGAGAACAGAGTGTGGTTGAGTGTGGTAGAGGCGTGAGGAAAGCCCCACATTTTCTGTTCCTTACCATGTCTTTGTCTCTTGCCACGTAGTGGATGGGGATTGGCTGCCAAGGGAGTTCGGGGTTCCATTGTTGTTTGGGCGCAGGGGGCATCAGTCCTGCCAACAGCGCTTCTGCACTCATCAAGCATCGCTCGTTGGCACTCGACTGCACGAACAACAAGCGAGGGTCGTACAGTTCACCCAGCAGTCGCCCGTAGCGCTGGCGTAGCCACTCGCCCAGCACGAACATCTGCATCTTGCCTTTCTGCAACGAGGAACGATAAGGATTATTCACAAGGTCTAGAGTATTTTTTAAAAATCCATTTGGTGACTCAGGTGCTAGCGTGCTTGCTCATCACCAAGTCATCATCATCATCATCATCATCCCCGGGTTCGATACCTGTCACTCTACTGAAAAGCAAAATTCTCATTCTTCTATTCACCTCCTACTGCTCCAAGTATCACTAACTCTATGACTCTTAGCGCTCCTATTAATCACGCCACGTGGGTCACGTTGTAGGAAAACCCAACCTAACCCAACCGACCCACCTACGAACAATAGCCTTCCACCACCCAACAATAGCTACCTCCTATCGCTCCACGTAGAAAAGCTTGGGAAACAATCCCCGTGGATAAGCTCCACGTGGAAAACAATTTTTTGACGAATTGAAAAGTTTCGCTGCGTTTTCAAACATGAGAAAAGTTACGAAATAGCGAAATACCTACCGTCTCGCGAGGAAAGCGATTGGAAAAAGCATTAAATGTCGTATTGTCAGAAGAAGTGTATTGAGTGAAGAAGGAGAGGTCGGGTACTTATTGGCATCCACTTATATAGAGCACGTTACTATTTAAAATACAAAAGTACGACTGTACATAATATATTTATTTCGTAAAATATAATTAGTTTTTGTTTAAAAATCGCAATATTTCTTTTTCAATGGCAGTTGGTCTCATGACTCAATTAACGGACGGACCTGCAAAATCTGTCGATATCATAACGAAGCAAAAATCTCCACAGTGAAATACGACACCAAAAAGAGAAGCAGAAAACGAAAGAATTCCAAGACGAGTTTCTTCACGATCTCTTAGGACAAAACAAATAGAGTATCTCTTTACAAATCTTTGTTGTAAAACATATTTTTTTAAATGATAACTCTCGATTCATGACGATAAACAAAAGCCGAACGTCGTTGTATTAAATGAAAGCTTCGGAAAAATACTTTTTACTTTTGAGTAGAAACAGAAATTCCGTTTTCTGCATTAGTAATTGAAAATGTCCACACGCAAAAGGTTATATTTTCCACATTTATCAGAGTACAATAATGTTTCAATCTGTTTTTGCACGTTCAATTAGAGAATAAAAGCCAAAGTTTGGCCGAAAATGTTTTCAATGTATTTAAAGGAACAAATTTAAAGAAATAAATTTGATTACTATATATATATTCAATTGAAAAGCGAACCCTGCTCCCAGCACAACTTAGTCTCAATGTTACTAAGAACTCTTTCTAAAGTTTCCACGTGGGTCAAGTTGTTGGTAAACCCACCTACTAATAATAGCCCCAATTTCTACCTCCTATCGCTGCATAAAGATAAGCTTCAATAGCACTAAGCTACATTTCCCTCTCATTTACTATAAATACTACAATGAAAACACAAATCCCGGAAACACGATCCCCACCGTCAATCGAAAGATTGTGTATTTTCACTTGAACATTCTTTCCACGGAGCAATGGAATACAATGGAATGCAATGGAATACAAGAGATGAGAATAATGATCGGAATTCGTGACGAGCGAGTCGTCCATTCGAGAGCAAAGGTCGAATCCTCTCGACGAAATAAAATTTATGACTTCGAATTCTTTCCTCTCAGAAGATTTGAAAGTTAATGGGGCTAAAGTGCTATTACAGCGACGGGAAAATTTCGCATAAACTGTCAGACACAGTTTGCATTCGGACGAGAACTTAAGATGGCATTCAGAGGAGCGTGGGTAATACTTTTTAAATATAATTTCACTTTTTTTAACATGACTAGAAGAAAAAGACTTTGTAATACTTGAGAATTAGACAGAAGGAGAGTATTACGCTGTTATGCTTTGACACCAAAAATTAGTTTAGTTGCACTTCAACTAAATTACTCAAATACAAAAGGAAAACAAGAAATATTTTCTTTTATCCAACAGAGAAAAGAAACTCAGAAGAAATAGAGTTATGTTTATAGCAAATATAAAACTCTTGCTTATACTTGAAGAACTTAAGTTAGCAGATTTGCGATGCGNGGGGGGGGGGGGTTAGAGAACCCTCTATATCGCCAAAGGAAGGTCTCTACACCTATTAAGAATTGCTTTGTTACCCGCATCACACAAGTTAATAAAATATTACGGAGAATATTGTTGGTAAGAGATATAGTAAGAAGTAATTTACAGTACATACTAGGATCTATGAATAAATGATTATATTTACTGTTTAAAGTCCCTGAAAAAAAATCTATGCATTTTTATACAGGTATATTCCCCCACGCGAATAATTTTGGCAACTTGGCCTCCACAATTCTTCTGAAATGAATTGACGTTTAAAAATGAAGAAGTAGAGAAGAAGGAAGTAGACTTTGAATGTCCTCCGCTCTACGAAACGCGACACGACGAACAGAGTGTGACCTCATGACACGTGAAGGAGGAAGAGTCAAAATGGCGGGCGATGAGGTCACGTCAAGCCGCCCCCACCCCCAATTCCATGGCAGAAGGCATTGACTCGCAGCTATACAGCACTAGGAGAGAGGATTCTTGAAACGGACTCTCAATTAAACGTGAAGGAACCAAAATAATTTAATATTTCACAAGTATAAAATCTTTTTCAGAAATATTTGCCATTTTTTTAGTTCTTCATAATAATCACAATATTTAGATTTCTATTGTCTTAATCTAATCTAACAAGATCATTCAACCTGCTGTATGTCTTAATTAAGACATACAGCACGTTGAATGAGATCTCGTCTTCATAATAATAATAATAATAATAATCTTCATCTTCATTTCAATAAAAAGAACAGAAGGATAAATGCGCCAGTCTCGAACCAAATAGCAACAAAGTTTTAGGTTACTTTAATAATAATAATAATAAATTGTATTGCCAAAAACAGTAAAACCTGCTTATGACCATGTGGAAGACGAACTTTCCAGAAGCAAGCAAGGGACCATCCTATCAATTCTGATCAAAGGCCTGAGGCTAAGGATTTAACATTTCAGCGCAGAGCAAGATTAAAAATAGTTATGTGCACGTTATAATATTATTAAAACAACAACAAATTTGCATTTAATAAAACACAAAAAAATATTTCAGAAGTACGCATTATTATCGAGTTACAGATTCTTTGGAAAATGTTGTTTATAAAGTATTGAGATAACACTTAACTCGAAATAAATGATTTCAATAGACGCAGCCCCTAGACCAGAACTTTATAAAAAAATAAAGGAGTCTTTATAAAAAAAAATCCGCCTCTTGACGCAGAAAAACCGGAGTGGGGATGGGGCTACGGGACTAATGAACACAACCGTGCCAAGAACTGAACTTGCATGAGAATAAGACAACACAAACATGCAAGGAATTAGTTATATTTTGAAAGTACTACAGCACTGGCGTGATAAAGTACAAGACGAACTCAACTTTTAATTATAAAAAACTTTTTCGAGCAATTTTTTTTACTTTTACGCAATTTCACGAGAAACGTTGAATCAACAAAAGGCTCCGTCATATTCTTCTTCTTCTCATTTCATCTTCGTAAGTGAAGTGTTTGTCTCATAAATTAAACTCTTGTTCATGTATTTCCCAGGTGATTAAACTACGACTATTGGTGTTGATTATTACAGTGAAATTATCGACTTGTTTTGAACAGGCCTCTAATGATACAGATGAAATATAACCGCAAATTACAAATCAAATTATGTTCATAAAAATCTCTATGCCATTAAGGTTTGGAATCAATTGTATAAATACTAGATTTCAAATTCTAAAGACACAGTGGATATTTAAAAAGGCAAAAATCCCAGATTGTTTCTCTCTTATAAAGGTAAAGTATTTTGCTAACTTCAATTCGTAAGGACTCTTCCGACGCAAAATCTAAGAAAATTCGTTTCTACTATCGACTCGATTATATTTACTTTTTAAAATTTACTCTTAAAAAAAATTTTAAAAAAATTATTATCAAATTTGAAAAATTAACAGAAATAAAAAGTAACTTTGAAATAAAGCAACCGTAGCCGAAATCAGTGGCGGATCTCGACCGCAATAGAGGGATTGGGTGGAGGGGGAGGGAGGGGATGCTCACCCGGGAGCATATCAGTTCAAAAATTATGCTTTTATAACACAAATTTTATAAATATTACCTTTATATAAAATGCATCAAATAGATAATTAACAATTAACAATCTAGTGTTAATAACAATTATAACTAATCGCAATTATTAATCTGGTAACACTTTTACAATGTATGCCATTTATCAAGAGTAAAGGTCCAATGGGGAGGGAGGGGGGGTACTATAGCCCTCCAGGGTCCCCCCCTCCACCCCCTCCACTGGACAAAATTATAATAATTCATTTAGAAGTAAGCTAAAGCTAAAGCTAAACTAAAGTAAGCTTTGAGCTGCAGCACTTACATTGGTGAGTGCTCCCATTCCTTGGGGCCAGGCACTTTCTTGATGAGGGTCACTGGGATAAGTCTCCGTTGGAGTGCGATCTCCATGGCGGAAGATCTGAAACACGACGTAATATGGAACACTTTTTAGGAACAGAAACAAATCGTTGCAACAAAAAAAATGTAACATACGTCACAAAAGATAAAAACTGGTACAGAATCAAAATCCACATCTTACGGAATTCTGCCTTGAAATGACAAGGTTACGATCAAGGGCTAAAAGTAAAAGTAAAACAAAAAATTTGGGTCACGATAGTTGAAGTAACCCGCATTTCGTTCTGAAGGGTGGGTGGGTGGGGGAGAAGAAGGAGATCGCTTCCATCGATGAGGTCCACATGAAGCTTTCGCTAAAAGTCAGTCAACAGAGAAATTTCAAATATCAAGATCGTCTTTTCAGTTATTTTTTCCTAACGCAGAATGAATTAAAAATCATTGCAAAAATAATTTTACTCATCAAGTGTAAAATTCTCCGAACAACAACAGCAACAAATTTCATCATCTCTTAAGATTTTATTATTTTCTTCATATGATAAAGTCAACTAGTTTCGCTATTTGAGGGTTAAAAACAATAATATTACACCTCACAATAAATATAAATTCGACCGAAATTTACAACACATAATTGATTTCAAGGGCTCTAACGACCCTGGCGTTGGTGAGCCCTAAAGCCCTAAAGCCCCAAGAGAGAAAAAATCGATTACACGGTAGAGTAACGGTTATCCCATTAATTTATCCTCTTTCTGTGACATTTCTGTACGAGATGTCAACGTTCGAGAGTGAAATCGAATTATGGACTTCCCTTTCAATTAGGGCGAACAACTTTTCGTTTCTTGCAAATGTACACATGAATAACACTTCAAAAGAAATTCTTCACTCCGCGCTGAATGCATCCTCTCTTCTGCGTATCTCTGTCTAACAATGAGAAATACGAAGAAAAAATTCTCGAGTGTGCCCCACTCATCTTTCAAAAAATATAATTCATAATAAAAACTCAATGCACTATAAAAAATCGCTCTAACAAATAAATCATAATATGTTAAAAATATTAAACAAGATGACATATTTAAAAGATCAATCGGTTTCAAAATATTTATTATCATATTACACGTTAAACTCATAAACATCATAATTAACATAATTATTTCAAGTATAAATTGCACGAATTATCTTCCACATTTAACTATTTGCAATTTTACCTGATGGGCAGATTTTATAAAAGCGCCTCAAAGGTTTTGAATTTTCAGAAACTGGAAAAGGAGAGGAGTGAGCTTCTGTTCCCAACACATTCAAAGTCAAATCTCAAGTTCGGTTTCCATACAACTATTTGTTCGTGAGTTTTCGGGGAAAGTAAATTCTTAACACACACACACACTCGAACGTATCATTTGCAACCGACTGGAAGCCTTGTCGGAGAGTGATCATGGTTTCACGAAATCAAGATCTACTGTGCATGCCATAGATGTAGTCATTAACGCTGCTCGCACGGCCATTGAAGGCAACAGAACTAAAACGTACTGCGCTCTCGTCAACCTAGACGTGAAAAATGCATTTCACACCGCGAAATGGCAGTGCATATTGGATGCTCTGCAGTTGTTGGGTGTGCCTGAATATCTGCTGAAGATAATTGGCGACTACTTCAATAGAAGACATCTTAGGTACTGGACTGATGATGGCTGGAAAGTTACGAGATAACATGTGGTGTTCCACAGGGTTCGTTTCTTGACCATATCCCCTGGAACACAATGTATGATGCGGTTCTGAGACTTCCGCTTCCAGAAGAAGCGAAGACAGTTGGCTATATTGACGATATAATAGTGATTGTTGCTAGGAGATTCCTTGAGGATGTCACTCTCACAGCCAACGAGGCCGTGGCTACTATTCGCCGGTGACTGCCATCAGTTGGACTTCAACTTGAGGACCATAAAACGGAGGCAGAGCTCACATCCAGCCGAGAGGCGAGAGAGACAATTACTCTGAGAGTCGGTGGCTGCGATATTCACTCCCAGCACAAAGTATTCAAATCGATGAGAGGTTGCAATTTGATGAGCCAATGCGGAGGAAGGCATCACGGGTGGCTTACGCGATTAACGCCCATCGGTGGAGGCCCCGGGCAACAGCGGCGAAAATTACTATCGAGCGTGGTTGCTTCCATTGTACTGTACACCGGCGTCACTTACAGAATCAATAGCTCTTTTCCTTGTCCATTTTGGATGATACGTACTTCGCGTGTCAACACAAATATCGATCACGAAAAAGAAACACGTCGAGAGCAGAGTTTCATCTGAGAAACGCTCTTTCTGTTTGTTGTTCAATTTCCCGTCTGCTGCCTATACGACAACCTTCACTGGAAATGTTCATATTCTGCTTTAGATGAATATTAAAAGTTTTTGCTCTCTCAACAATATGTCTACGACGTACTGTGAAGAGTACAGCGTAGATTTTTCAAGTTTTAGTGTAAAAATGCCTTTTGCGGGGTAATTTGATCCTCTTTCTATGGGGAATAAAAAAAATTGCAGATTCATTTTGTTGCTTCAAATGAAATACTTCAGCGTTGTCTTTCACTTACTTGCGGAGCACCCCAAGGTTCAATTCTCGGTCCTATACTCTTTCATTGTATGTGAACGAAATATCATCCACATCAGATCGCAAAACGGTTCTTTTTGCTGATGACACCAATTTATTATGTAAACGCCAACGCTCAAAAAAAATTTGTCTAACCTTTCGGTTTGGTTTCATACAAATTGTCTCATTGTAAACACTGACAAAACAGTGTCTATGTCATTTCACAATAATATCACAAAGTTTTTACCCCAGGTTTCTCTTTCTTTAAACGGAACACAATTAAAAACTGTTACGAATACAAAATTCTTAGGTCTCCATATTCAAGACAATCTCAAATGGAATCTTAATTCCCAATTAAGTAAATTGTGTTATGCGTTCCGAATCTTAGTTAACGTAGTTAGACCATGAATTTCACGTTGCGTATATTTTGCAAACGTTTACTCCCATTTACGTTACGGCATTACCTGCTAGGGCAATTCCGGTCAGAGCATTCAAACTTTCAGAATTCAGAAGAGGATAGGTCGGATACTTTGTAAATCTCTCCCCCGAAACTCTTGTAAACCTTTATTCAAGGAATTAAATATCTTAACAATTCCCTGCATTTATATTAATGAAATGGTCGTGTTTGTTAAGACCGAATTACTGAAGTGCCATCCTTGCTTCGTACTAAACAGTCTAGTTCACGAACACAATACTCGCAATAGTAATAATATTCATCGCCCTAGAGCAGGGGTCTGCGACCTTTTTTAGCGGTGGGTCAAAATCAACCAAAATGTGAGTATTAAAGAGACGTTTGTCAGAGATATCGACATGGATCTTATATACATAAACACTTATGTGTATAAGATCCATGGTAATCGAACTAAAATGTTGTTCTTAGTATCTATTTTCAATTTTTTAATTCTCGAAATGTTTGTTTCATGTTTATGTTTTATAATTTATTTTTATATATTATACTTTATTTTCGGAAATAAAGTGGGTCACTTGAAAGTATCAAATGGGTCACTCGGTTACCCTCGGGTCATAGGTTGCCGACCCCTGCCCTAGGGTTTCAACCGCTGTTTGCCAAAAAAGGACCATATCATTCGGAAATGGTTCTGTATAATTCCCTGCCCAGGAATATAAAAGATATTTTGAAATTGAGTCTCTTCAAAGCCGCGGTTAAAAACTACCTCCTGCACCAGTTCTTCTACTATGTAAAAGAATTTATTGATATCAATAAAAGTTAAATCCGTCTTCTCACGCCATTGCTGTAGTACTTTTAAAATAACTTATAACTATCAAAAAAGTATTTTCTTGCATGATTGTTGTGTCTTACGATTCTTATTAATTTAGTTTTATGTGTACTCAACTTTGGCACGGTTATGTACATTAATTCTGTATCCCCATCCTGGCCCGGGTTTTGCTCCGGTTTTCCTTCGGGTAGAGGCGGATTTCTTATACAGGTTGTCTAGGCTTTTGTCTAGGGGCGTGTTTATTGTAACAATAAATCGTGAATTTAGTGTCATTTCAATTCTTATGATTTTTAAACACTATACTCAGAATAATCTATAGTTCGATAATAATTTTGTACATGTAAATTTTTTGTGTTAAATTACAAAAATATTGATATTCTATTAGTATTACAACACGTAGCTAAATTTTCATCTTATCTAGGAATTTTTGCTGAAATTTTTGAATCCGCCTCTGCCTTAGGGTCCTTGATCGAAATTAACGGGATGGACCCTTGCTTGCTTCCGGAAAAATAAATTAGTTTATTGTCCTTCTCGTGGTCATACGCAGTTTGTACTGTTTTTTGACAATTAAATTTATTTATTTATTTATTTCACGTAGAAGCTTCTTTTAAACGCAGTACGCGTACGTAGATGGGCAAATGTATTCGAAACGTCATCACAAGTCATTTATTGTTGACACAAAATGACTCTCTTTGCCTCGCGTCTCGCCTGTTGCAAAACTAGTCAACCATTTTGTAAAACAATCGATTTAAGTAAAATGGTCTCCAAAAACGAAGAATCAAAAATTCGTTAATCGAACGAACTTTATATTTACTTCATGTAAAGGACCTTCAAAACAGATATAAACTTTTATATTCGTCATAATACTTTGTTTTATTTTCTTGTAATCATTCCCTTTCAGTTTTACATCGTGACATGAGGAGTATTTTCGAGAATATTTGTGATCGTCATCCTTCAGTCGTCATCCGAATTGACTAATTTTCTCCGAGTCGCTCAAATGTTCAAGGGATGATCCCTACATTCATCACAAGAAACATCACAGTTATACGATTAAAGTATTGGTTTCTGTAAATGTGAATAAATCACTAAATAGAAGAAGAAAAGTTAATACATATTGATACTCAATAAAACATTATTAATTTTGATAACAAAAAGAATTTAAATGTTTGTAAAGTTTTTACGATTTCAAAAGTCATAGCGCTTTCTGACATCCATTACGCATTTAGATAATACTAGAAATGTCATTTGGGATATTCAAGGAATGCCCTTAATTTCCAGGTTTAAGGCGCTTTAAGATGAAGACGGGGGGGGGGGGTCAACACTGTGTCGCCACAAAGGGAAGAAGGCTTCTTCTGGGACCGTCTTCTGCGTTAAGTAGATGTGACCCAGTTTAAAGTGACCAATTCAAAACTTGGTCAAAATAGATTGGTCTCTCCTTCCCAAGGTGAATTTAGGGAAGGAACCTTCTGTTGTTGATTTTCTTGAGAGATTTAGTTTCGTAGGTTTTGATTTCCATTTTGAATCCTATTATTTTCACCATCTTCTCTTTCGACGATTGAGCCGTATGTGTTCCCTTGTGTGCAGGGACCCTGGGACTAAGTCGATTTTAATACCTTCACTATGTGTGTGTGTGCATTCAAGGTGGTCAGGCGGTGAAACGGTTTAAGCCTCGCCGTGTGATAAATCAGTCAATCGGTTGTCTATTTTAGTCTCAGAGAGAAGGCAAGGGACCATCCCGGCAATTCGGATGAAAGTACTCGTAGAAAAAACTCTGTTCTACAGAGAGAATGCGCTTAGCCTTCAGCGTAAGTCTCAGTACAAAAAATAAAATTGATAATACATAATAATTACATGCATTAAAATTTTTTTGTAAATAAATTATAATAAAAACAAAGGTATTATGGCGATGTTGAACTAAAGTATACAAGAATTTATGAAGTTAATAAATTATCGTAGTTTTTAAACCTGAACTTGAATTATCGTAGTTTTTAAACCTGAACTGGTACATTCAAAATTGATTTGAACTTCAACTAAAACCAACAAATTCCTTGACTTTTTACAAGAAATGATGCATTTAAAGATATTAACCAAAGTCTACATAATAATTTAATTTTTTACTTCTTTCGAACGAGAATGTTTCAGCAAAATTTCCGAATGACCTCACCAACACCTTTTCTGTTAAACGATGGTAACACTGTGAGAAAACGTTTTCCTTGAGAAATGCAAATGTGATTTAACAGCTGGATAAAGTTTTCTTTATTCGTAACGAACGAACACCTTTGAAGAAAGAGGACTTTAGAATCGTTTCTGAATCATTACGGCAACTATTTTCATAGCCAAATGTGTTTTCTTCTCTCTGTTAGTAAGTGTGAAAAGTTCTTTATAGGGTAAGGAAGCGACATGCACGCCGCGTCATCTGATTGGGTCAGATTAGGTGACGGCCATTTTGTTTACATTGCAGAGTGGCGGCCATTTTGTTCACGGTATGTGCCTATTAGATAATGATGTGCGCTCAGGAGATTTGCCGAAATCCTCCTGGGAATTTTGTTCGAGTTGTCGCGCCTCTCTACCCTATAAAGAATTGTAGTAAGTGTTAGCGTACTTGAATTGTGCATTGTCCTTGATGCAAGTAAAGCGAATACCAATAGAATTCACACAGCGAGAGACGGAATGTCATTTCAGGTCCACTTTCACATGTTCAGAATGTTAAGAAACAAATCTAAAATAAAATAATATTGTATAATGGAGAATGTGGGAGGGGAGGCTGCTCTTTTGGAGAATCAACTCCTCCTGCCTTGCGCCTTCTACCCTCACTCGGTTCTCCGGTTTTGGTTTTCTGAGCCATAAAGATCCGTCAAATAATTCCCTTGAAATGATCTGCTGAGGAAACGTCCAAGGATAATGAAAATCCATTTATCAGTATCCTAGTTTTTCAAATATTTTTTCTTCTCTTAATTTATTCTAAAGAAGTATTTTATTCTAAAGAAATTTAAGTTCAATATAAAAAAAGGAACAGTTCTTAAGTAATCAGAGTTATATTGCAAATTCACGCAATAAATTGTATTAAATTCCAGACAAAAAGTTTCTTGAAAGCGCACTATTCCTGTTATTAGAAATAGAATACAACTACAGTTAAAGAATAAAAAAATAAAAAATAAAGTACTTAATCCAAAAAGTATAAACCATTCTCACCAAAACAAGAGAATACGTCCGAACAATTCAATACCTTATGATTAACTGTTCGATTAATACTATTGAACCAGGGACGGGGACAGTCGATTCCCATTAAATTTTCATTCCATTTCAGTCACCTAAATAACGAACTGTGAAAAATAATCTGTACAAACATTATGGCATGTAATTATACTTCCTTTAACGAGTGTAATTAATAAGAATAATTACTTTTACTTACAAAATTTCATCCGATGCGACCAAGTGACTCACACAGAGCCCCGCGCCCAGTCACAGATCGTGCTGAAGACTTAATGTACTTGTATACCACATTCGAGGGAAACCGCAGCTTAAGTTTTGTCAATTCCCAAATGACGTTTACTGTCTGTTAATTTTTATATTCTAAATTTGTGTTGTTTTTCCCCCCTC
This sequence comes from Laupala kohalensis, assembly GCA_002313205.1. Lineage (NCBI taxonomy): Eukaryota > Metazoa > Arthropoda > Insecta > Orthoptera > Trigonidiidae > Laupala > Laupala kohalensis. The sequence goes on along the minus strand of NNCF01135648.1, from coordinate 124,744 downwards.
TTTTTTGTGTGCCAGGAATTCCAGGGCTAAACAAACAAAACCAACGGGAAACGACGGAACGAAAGCGAAGACAATTGAGAAAATATAATGAATAAAAACGTGAACCTACTTAAAAAGAATGTTTTTGTGAGAACGGAAGAGAACGTTTTTATCGCGTCGAAGGTCAAACAGTAAAATGTTCCTCGACAGACGTTTGATTTCTCACTGTCACGGAAGTGGAAAATAAAAGTTTCATTTAAAGTCTTTGGAAAATATGATCAAATATTCATATTTTCTTTTCAGAATATACGTAGTATTTTGTCGTGGAAATAATTTTAAAGTGAATAGTTCATTTTTCTGGCCAACATATAAACAGCAAATTTGTATTTTGCACACAAAATCTTCGTATTTGAATCCGAGAAGAAAGAATAATAAATAAAATAAGACAAAACGCGTTATCTATAGGAGAGAAGACAAATCTCTTGCACCCGACGAGGGAATATAACATTATTGTGTCGGGGAATTTGAGGAGGCGGAGGAGAAGACGAAGAGATGTCGTCTTTTGAGGAAAGTGAGGAAGAAAAAAGAGGCGAGAGAACCCGCGCTCTTCCGTCCGTTCAGCACAATCACTACACCGCTGTAGAGTTTCACATTGTTTATTAACATTTAACTTCAACGTCTATCTGGTGATTATAACTCTATTAGAAAAGCCATTTCAGATGAAAAGAAAACAAAAATTAAATTTAACACAATGAAGTAATTTTTTGAAAAGTAATAACAATTACATAAGTCGAGAGGAATAAATATGCAGCGCAATAAAAAAGCACAGATATAAAAAGTAAGACGTTTTCTATTGTTGTATTTATAGTAAATGGGAGGAAATGTAGCTTAGTGCTATTGAAGCTTATCTGCATGGAGCGATAGGAGGTAGGAGTTGGGTGGTAGGGGGTTATTGTTAGTATAATAATAATAATAATAATAATAATAATAATAATAAATAATAATAAATTTATTGTCAAAAACAGTACAAACTGCGTATGACCACGTGGAGGACAATAAAGTAATTTACTTTCCGGAAGCAAGCAAGGGACCATCCCATCAATTCCGATCAAGGATCCTAAGGCAGAGGCGGATTCAAAAAAATTCAACAAAAGTTCCTAGATAAGATAAAAAGTTAGAATGTCAATATGTTTGTAATTTAACGTAAAAAATTTACATGTACAAGTTATTATCGAACTATAGATTATTCTGAGTATAGTGTTTAAAAATCATAAGAGTTGAAAAAAAACCACTAAATTCACGATTTATTGTTACAATAAACACGCCCCTAGACAAAGCCTAAAGAACCTGTATAATAAATCCGCCTCTACCCGAAGGAAAAACGGAGAAAAACCCGGGCCAGGATGGGGGTCGTTTAGCTGGGTTGGCCCACGTGGAGGGGTTAGTAGAAGTGGTTAGTAATAGTTATAGTTAGATACGAGGAGGAGGAGGAGGGTTTTGCTTTTCAGTAGAGTCACAGCAATATGAACTGAAGGACATTCATGTGGAAAGCTACAAATCTTTTTTTCTGGCGCAACCGGGAAGCGAACCCGCGACAACACTCTACCACCTGCGCCACCGGTGGGGGGCTATGGTTTAGAGATGTGTGTTGAAAAGTAAAAGCACTTTTTCTTTTAGATGCATCTCTTCCTCTACTAGAGAGAGTCAACGATTCGTTCATTTCTCTGTCTCTGATGCGTTTTCTTAGAGAATACAAAAGCTGAAGTTAAAATGTGGATTTGATATGAAGTCTGTTTGAATCTTTTTACGTTAAAAATACAATTTGGGAAAGAGAAAATTACCGATCAGAGTAAAAAAAAATTTAATTGGGACAAAACAACAACAAATTCGTTAATTTTACACCAATATTCTTTGGATGTGATGCACGACGAGGCGCAGTGCATCCTGAGAAAAATTATACGACTTCCAATTAAGTTGTCGTCGCGATTAAATATAATAAATTAATTAACAAGTGACAACTGAAGTGCAAAATTAAAGTTTTTGAATTTGTGAATTCGCGATGCGTTAGTACGTTGTTTTGTTCGCAAAGCAGATGAATAAAATTTTTATTTTTATTTTTTGTTACGAGAGATCAAAAATTGAAACTAGAAGCGATTTCTAAAGTTTCGAAGTGGAGTTCTATTGCTGTAGTAAAGGAGTTTCCAGAATCAAAATACAGAGCGGAGACTAAATATAAAAATCTTGTGGTGATTACATCATTCCTCAAGGGATGAACAAGAAGATTATACAGAAGAAATGTAATCAGTTTGCGTAACCAGAAATGTGTTACAACTTAAAAGCTCTAATAAGCAGAGGTTACTTACTCCACGCGCTGTTCCGCCTCACAAGGTCACAGCTCTTCTTCACTTTATCTCCACAGCGAACAAAGGGTCTGTTGACGAGAAGCCTACAGTAGTTTGTTCTAAGCATACTTTACGAGTAAAGATTAAAGTTCTTTGGTTGTCATAATACCATTAGGAAAAATATTACGTTCCCAGAGTTTCATATGATAACAAATTTATTCCCCCAACTCCGTAAGATTTTTTCCCCATTTATTTTACACTTCCGAAAGCGAAGCGAAATAGGATTAAAAAATAAATAAAATACAAGAGAGGTTTTTTAAACAATTTTTTAGTTGTTGCCCGAGTTTTTTTCCCTTGATCCTCAGTGTTGAAAAGAAGAATTTTTGCGTGTGTACGGGGAGCTCCACCAACGAAAAACCCAATACTTCGTGACGCCTTTTTGTTCGATGTAATTAAGAAAATAAGGCAAAGTATTTCTATGGGTGGGACAGCATCCATTCGGACCAACTCTATCGTGCAAAAGTCGCCTTTTGAGAAACCTCAATGACCTATCAAAATAAAATAAAAAAGTAGGTCTTCAAAGAGATTAACAAAGAAAAACAACTACATTTTATCCGCGTCTCTCCAACACTGTTTGGGATATCTATAATTCTTACGTAAATGTTCCTTTTTCGTTCATTAAATTCAAATCGAAATTTGACACAAAATACTTTTGCAAGTTCCTTTCCTTTCTGTGGAAATACGAGGTCTACTTTTGTACAACAAGACGAGGTCTCTGTTTGCACGGAGCAATCAGATAACAATAATACACAAAGACTTTAGTTACGACCTCACAATGACATTCTTCGATACAATCGGACGGCATTGTTTATCCACATCGGCGAAAAATGAAAATAACTTCAGTACTAAAACTACTTTAGGTCAATTATAAGACAAAAGGAACAACAAAAATTGATACCCTGACATCGTTTTGCTAATATTGACGTTCTCAATATCAGTGTTTTCTTTTTGTTGTTTTTTGTTGTTGTTTTTCAACGCGAACAGCGAAGAAACGTGAAATTTCGTGGTATTGATTTCCTTCGCATGATATTTTAAGTTCGACGTTAAAAGTACAATTCGAATAAAAGTTATAATTAGCTTTAACTAGCTCAAGGGAAATACTTCATTGCGTAGTCTCGGGATATAATGAAAGTTAGTTCATGATACACGTTATACACACACTCATTTATATATATCTTTTCATTTTCTCAATCGCTACACGATGTAGTTACTTAAAGTCACCATCTCAATGTTTTTTTGTTTTTGTTTTTTGAGAAAATGGAGCATTGTATCTTAATCTTCACCAACTAATAAATAATGATAATAATAAATTTATTGTTGAAAAAAAAAGCAAAAGTTACAAAGTGCGCGGAGGACAATAATCTAATTCGTTCTCCGGAAGCGAGAAAGGGACAAAAAAAAACATCAATTCCGAACAAAGGACCCAAAGGGGTAGGGGTGGATTCTAATCGAGATTAAGTGTCCTTGACTGTTTGGAATAGAAGACAAAAAAACAGACGCTGGCGACTCTGGAGGGGTGTTTTTTAATGAAAATGATCACGTGCTCCTCTCTCAGAGCAAAAGGTGACGTCACGTTTCGATTAGCAACACAGCCACCAACAAACAAAAGGTCTAAAAGCGTCGGCACACGACAAAGGAGTGAGATATAACTTCCAATCGTTTTCAGGATCATCCGTGTCTGTTAATCCACGCGGAATCAGAGTGTCTGTGACGAGCACTGAGACTTTCTATGGGTTAAACATAAAACTAATTGGAATTCTGTCTTTTTCGTAATGAACCATGTCAAAACCAAAATTGGTCAAGTAGCTAGTAAATTGCCAGTACAACAAAAAATTCCACGATTTTGTTGACCTCGTTCATCATATAAGATAAAAAAGTTTTTATTATTTAAGTATTTGGATAAAAAAATAAACATTATTCGTTCTGCCCAACGTTTCGGACACTTCTTTGCGTTGTCCTGTTTCAACCAATGAGCAACGGGTTATGTAAAAAGATGTATTGTCGTTATATACAGGAGGGTGTTGACCATAATGATATATAAATGTGTAACGCGGAAGCCAATGTGTATGTATGTATGTCTGTCTACCTGTTTGCTACCTGATCACGACGAAATCACTGGACAGATCGCGATGAAATAGTTTAGATGTATAGAATGAACATAAGAAAACTTTTTGTGTGTGTGTGTGTGTGTGTGTTATAAGAGAGACAGAAAAGGGTTTTTGACCATAAAAAATGTTGATAAAATCGGGAAGAAGACTTATATTTGCTTACGCTGCCTAAAGGTTAGAAATAGGTGACAATTATGAATGGTTTCAATATTCTTTGCCACAAAAGAGTTCTACAAAAAACTCCGTGACAGCATTTGTCTATCTATAAAAATTAACCTAAATTATCGACAAAACGTTATTACACATAGAAGTGTAAAAATACTTCAATTTAAGAAATAAACCATTAATTATCATCAAACTTATTGGATTATTTGTTTTGTGCGTTTAACAAAGAAAGATAAAAAGAAACGTCTTTAAATCGTAAAACTTGGACAAACAGTTTTAGATTTTACAAAATAATTTAAACTTCTATTATTAATAGGAATTTGAAAAATTAGGATGCAGTACATGGTTTTAAAAACCAGTAAACAAAAGTATTTTGATCTTACTTTATTGATAGATTATTATTATTATATTTTCCTGAGTAAAAGAAGACTAGTCTAAGAAAGATCCCGGACTATGCCGGGTAATCAGCTCTAGTGTTTACATAAATCTATTTTATTAATTGTAACAATGTTTGAGGCTAATGGTTTGGTTAGATGAAGAGTTAGTTGGCTATAATGTAATTGCAAACCTGTTGTGTTTAACCCTGAAGGAGGACAAATAAATTTCCGAAACGTTGGCAGTATGAACAATGTTTCATTTTTGGACCCAAATACTCAACAACCTTCATCTTATAACTAAAAATTTGTATGAAAAATATTATTAAAGAAATAATGGAAGACCCGTTCGACCCTTTTTATGAACGAACAACAGAATATATTGTGTGGTAAAAACTCACAAAACATAAAACACGTCACGTCTTCCATTATTATATACATGGACACGTCTATTGAAGTACAAATTGATGCAAATGTGTGTTTTTAGAGATTGCATGTGACTTAATGCAATGAGCTTCGGGGAAAAGATATTTTGCAAATTACACGAACTCTTGTTTCATGCATAAATACCATCACATACGTAGATACAGACAGACAGACAGACAGACAGACGGGCACAAAAAAAAAAAAAAAGCAAAGAAAAGGAAAAGAAATTCACTGAAAATTACAATTCAGATTTCAGAGGAACTCTTCAATTTGAAAAGCGTTTCACCAAGGGAGAGAACATAACATAACATAAAACAATTTTCTTTTTAGAAAAATGTAAAGAACTGTTGAACGTAAAAAGTGAAAAATATAAGACTGGACAATTCTCTATAATTGTTTTCGAATGCATTTTATATGACCGAATAGGCTCTTAAGAATTCTGAAAATAAAAATTGAATGTAACGGCATACGAATCGTCACGAAATTAAAAGAAACGTTTTCTCTCAAATCATAAGACTTCTCTACTGACGTTTCGAATATGATGACAATTTTTTTGAAAATGAAAATTAACGAGTTGAAGAATAAACTATGATTTAGCTACTGAAATATGTCAAGAGAGAGAAATACTGAGTCGATCTTAAATATAATACTAGAAACTCGCATAACACATTGGTTTGATCTAAAACGATCAACGACGGGCACCCTTTAATCATTCTAAGAGAACATACGCAAGAGACACGATAAGACGAAATAACACAATAGAAAATCATCTGTGAATCATAAGAAAGTTACGCAAATCAGTTAACAAAAACACAAAAAGTGTATTTTCATCTCTCAAAATTACAATTAAAACAAAACAACATTCAAAACAAATACGAAACTCAAAATTTAAAAAAAAAAAACGATAGAGAGAAAGAAAGGTTAGGTTATACATTGTTTATTTTTGTCAAAAGAAACGCACACGAACCTGATGAACCAATACGTCAAGTGTCAAAAGTCTCATAATGATACTCGTGTACTCACCACGCTGACCATCAGCAGGTTATCGTCGCTTGTAGAATCTTTCCCAAAGGCGAGAAACGCCAACAGCACCAACAGAATGAGCACACTGAGGATTATGACGGTGGCGATGGTACACCGTCTTCGACGCCAACGTCTCATCAACGGCGTCTTGACGTCTGTCGGGTCATTTGCCATGCCACTGCCACTGCCCATCACCGTTTGCGCCTGCCGATGCGACGCTGTTCCTCGCTGCTCCACGTCATCGTCTGTTTCTCCTGAACCCGGTTCTGTCCAACGGAACGCGGTTCGCTCTGCCCCTCCTTCTTCCCCTTCTCCGTCCCGCCGTCCCCCACCAACACTTCTCCACTCTCCACCACCTGCTTCGGACGCCATGTTGGCCTTCGGACGCACGCGCCACGTTGTTTATCACGTTTACCCCTCCCATCCACGATCCTCCGACATCACAGGTGAATCATCACGTCATCACCTTCGCTTCGCTTGTTACCGCTTCGCAAGGCACACACATCTCCACATTGTTTCGTCATCACAACAAAAGCGAACGTGTCTTATTCGCTCAAACACTACACAGGGCATGGAAATAATTTTTTTAGACAGGTTATGACGTTTCGAATAAATAGTTTTATTCCAAACTCAACATTGCTCATTAAGTTGATAGGAAAAAACACACACAGGTCCAAATAGGAGCAACTCCTCAAATAAATCAGTCTCGTATTCTGAAAATGTACCAGGCAATGCACCGACAATGGAAGCAAAAATTCACTTCAGAAGAGAAACAACTGCACAACGAGCGAAACAAATACACCTAAACAAACGAAACGTCACAACAATAACATATTACTCAAACTTTTACAAATTCAGTTTTGCTGCTCGGAACGAACGCTTTATCTGCGTTAGTAACGTACTTGTCTTCATAATCCATAGTAAAAAAAGACTCACCACATGATCACAATAAATTCTATTTCGTTCTGGGCGCTGAGTGAACGCGCACGTAGCACGAGGAAGGAGACGACGACACGACGACAGGACGACAGGACACAAGTTTCTCCTCTCCTCCTCCTTCCTTTTCCTCGTCTTGGGGGGGAGGGGGACGGGACGGGACGGGGAACGGAGGGTGTCGTGCTATACAGCGTTGGGGCCTTGTTAACTCAACACACACGAAATTGATGATAATAATACACACTCTCATAGAAGGAAAATATTCTAAAGGACGGAATAAATTAACAATGAAGTCGTGCAGTCTTAACACGAATTCTCTTTTCATCTATCACCAAAATAAATATCCTGTTTAATTATTAGGGGGGTTCGTACTCCCGACACGAGCGACAAAAGGATAAGAATCAGAAGAAATCAGTGTAATCATAAGGGCTCTAAGGATCTCGACGTTGACGAGCCCTAAAGCCCCCCAACCAAAACAAAAATAATCTTCCACCACACCTCCTCGTAATGAAAGAAAAGATAATTAGTGTAATATTCAATAATTAATAAAACTTCATATTTCTGTAACATAATGGAATTTATTATATTTACGGAGGTGAAGTATGGGAATTGAATATGTCCCAGTTGCAATAAGATGTCTACTGATATTCTTCGTCTTTCAAAATCAACCTTTTAATGAGTGTCTGAGCACGAATGAATACCAAAGACGCCATTTCCTCATAACCCCCCCCCTACCCCTCTAGAAAGAAATCAGTTTAAAGAAAACACGTGGAAAAAAGAAAAAAGAAAACATAAGGAGGGTCCCTGTAGCTATTAGCACTATGATATACACACACATATATGTCATGAAACCTTCAAAAACCTGCATCACGCAATAGAAAATGCAGCAACTACTTGTGTTAACATTTCATAACGAACACTTTATTGAATGAAAAACCACAAATTGTACGAGGGAGGAGACGTTTAGGGCGAGGTGCTGCTGAGAAGAGATTTCCTTCCGCCTTCGCTGGGTTCTTCGCTTTTGGGTTTTCTCTCAGCAACTTTCGGTCCTCGGGGACGCGACGAGGAGTCTTTGTAATCCAATTGGCATTCCTTGTCCCAGTCCGGAGGAATTTTGGGTTCCAGAATTTTCAAAAAGGTTTCCAGGGAACACGCCTTGCCGCATCCGGGCACCAACAGATGCTTCGGGTGAAGCAACGCCAACATGTTGTAATACAGCACCTGAGCACCAAGGGAGGGAGGGAAAATAATTAAATAAACATTTCCTATTGCGATTACTAGATATAAACATTCGATATCGTTAATTCCGCAGCTGAAAAAGCCTTCACTTATACGCACACGCATCGTACACAATCACAATATGTATATTAATCCTTGACTAATTCTTAATAATTACGGATTAATTTAAATATTTTAGTTGGTGGACCGGAATGATTATTTGTTCATATTATGTATATTCCACACTTATTTACACTATATCGTGTTGTTCCATTCGTTGTATTGACTTACTTTGCGAGACCAAAATCTAATTCTTAATGTGAGACGCGGAGCAACTGCTCCCAAAATGTTGAAAAATTCTAACATCTGAAGATGACCGAAACTCTGGGTTGCAACGTTCTCTTTGGAATAAAGACTTGACGTCTCAATACTGTGTCTGCTCTATAACGGTCATTTCTGAAGAAAATACAATCTATATATCTCGTAGAAATGCAACTACTCTTGTAACATTATACAAATATGACAGTCTTAGAGCACAAGATTATTAATACCGATCCTTTCATGGCAACGTAGCATATTATTTCATTGTCTTTGAGATTGAAGCCTATACAAAGTACATAGAGTATACCATGCAATCGAACTATGTCGGGACAAACCACTCCCTGATCTTTTGTTTTTTTAAAAAAAAAACCCTCTGGGTATCAAAAGCTGCCTGTCTTCTTTATACTCGATGGAGATGCGATTTCCTTCCCGTGGTTTCGGATGACGTCATTCGACGATATATAAGTCACGTCACGTTACTTTGCCTCTGAGAGAGAAAATATTTCACTTATGAAAACCAAATCGTGAATGGAAACGCACTCTCATCGTTAGTTCATTGTACATGAGTCGCAGTAAAGTACTTTATTGTCTTCAACGCAGTTTGTAACAGCTGCTCTCTTCACCGTAAATTCAGTCACTCAGTCACTCAGTGCGAGACGAATCTAATTCTTAAAGACTCAGTCACTCAGTCACTCTGTCTGTTTTTCTTTCTTTCACTCTTTATTTATTGTCAATGTTGGTTCGGCGCTTGTACTCAATGCAGCCAATATTTTTACTTCGCCATAGTCCATAAGGGAAACGATATTTGTACCTCGCGTTATGTTGGCAGGACATTGGAATTTCTCAAAACTTAAATCTATCGCCAACATCGGTCATCAATTCAATGCACTTGTTGCTGTTGCTATTCCGTTCTTTCTGCATCGAGCAAAGTGTGGAACGAATATTGCCCTGTGTCTTTGTGTGTTGTGTTACTAACTTTGTTGTATTTCTTTACAACAAACGGTCGCTTGTGACTACAATTAATATTTATTCGGATGTTACTTAAATTCGTAGAAGTTGGCAATTCGTGTCAGGCAGCCATGTTGCATTATGAAGTTACATGACTCGGAGTATACGTCTGGAGATCGGAAGCGTTGGAACTTTACGGAGACGTCTGCAGTAGCTCCAACGCGTAAAGAAGAACTAATGCAAACGCACCGAAATGGTGAACGAAGAGCTGTCGTTGCGGTCTTGGTGCAGTTCAAACATGAGACTAGATCCGAAATCCACCTCGAACATCTCCGTGAAGCCCATGCTGCGCACGACGTCCACCAGCGTCTGGTCGTGCGCCGCGTACAGAAACATCTTCCCGGTGCGCAGATGAGGAGACTTCGCTTTCTCTCTCAAGCGATCGCGAAGACGCAGAAAGAAGGGACCTACGAAACGACACAAATAGAAATACGTATGACATATTTTCTCCTAATGAGGTGCTTGTGAAAGCGACTTGTGTGAGCACAGACTCTTTCTATCTATCTCACCTCCTTTGAGTCTCTTCATGGCGTCGTTGAAAGTGTTCAGACTTCGCGCCTTCGCTGAGAGGAACTGCAGCTTCTTCGGGAACACCAACTCGGTCCACGTGGGCAGAGTGAGGCCGTGGCTCCTCTATATGGACAAAAGGGAAAAAAATTACAAAGTGCGAGGCACCTATTCCATAAATTCCAATCAAGGGTCATATAAAATGGTCCGCTACGTGTAATAATCGTACCGAAACCAGGGTCACGATGCGTCGGGTGTTTCATTTCGATACGTATAGTATAGTCACAGTCAATAGCGTGTCTAGGAGGGGTTTTGTGTCCCGAAACCCTATAATTTTCTCCATACACCAAGTTTGGAAATTCTAGAAATTTAATAAACAGGTTATATATATTGAAAATAAGAGCCAGTAACAAGAGAATCAAAGGTTTTTGGTTATAGAGAGAGAGAAAGGTATTTAAAAGGTTGTGTGGTCGGTCAGTGGAGGAAACTCACCTCACAAACCAAAGTATCGTAAATGAGCTTCACGTCCGTCAAGTTCTTCACCTCCTTCCCCGTGTGTTCGCTCAAATAGTCGTAGAGCTTCCTGTTCTGCCGGTCGATCTCTCGAATGGCCGGGGAGCCGAAGGCTTCCTTCAGCATCCGGTCGAAGCGAGGACACGTCTTGAGCGACATGAGCACGGGGTCGTGTTCGGGAGGGCGGTGGTGCACCGGCACGGGTTGCCAGGGCAGGTCGGGGTGCAAGCGCATGTCGGACACGGGGGGCATGAGCCCCGCCAACACGGCCTCGGCGCTCATCAGACATCGCTCCGCGGCGCTGCTCTCCATGTGGATCGACGAGAAGTGCGGAGTGACGCCCAGCAGATTCGTGTACAGCTCTCGAAGGTGCCTTCCCAACCGGTACATGTGCGTCTTGCCCTTCTGCCTCAACAACAACAACAAAGACAACAAATACTTCTTATACGTAAAGAGCATAAAAAGTACATTTTAATTCGCATACTGACACTTTAATCTAAGCTGCCAAAAAACCTACCACATTATTATTTTATTTAATTTTTCATTTCTACCCCGAACTAGGTTTATGTTTTTCGTGTTCGTCGGTTCTTTACTTAAATTTTAATAAATTTAAATTTAAATTTAATAAATTTATTGTCAAAAAAGCAGTTACAAACTGCCATGTATGACCACGTGGAGGACAATAAACTAATTTACTCTCTCCGGAAGCAAAAGCAAAAGGGACCAATCATCCCATCGATTCCGATCAAAAGGGCAATCAATTCCTAACAAGGCCCTTTAGACACTTCGCAAAATGCTTCTCATCACCCTACGACGACTTTCGCTGAGAAACTCAGCTGAGAAACGTTCCACACACAAAAGGTTCTCTTTAATGTTTTCCTATTTTGATGTGTTTCGTGTGTTTTTAAAGATTTTTTTTTTACTTGTGACATTCGTTGATACAAATCGTGGTCAGGTTTCTTTTTTTATTCGAAAGTATTTAAATACACAGGACGACAGGCGACGCAATACAGAGGCGCGTTTTCTCAAACATATAGAATGAAAGTCATCTGATGGAGAAATTGAAAATGAAATGATTTCTCGTCGACATTTTTTGTGAAAGTTCCTCTCTTCTACGAATATCTCGCAAACTCCGCTGCAGCTCTAGAATCTTCGATACGGATTTATAGTACGTTTCAGCGCGTTAGTACAGGGATCAGACGTATCTACTTTACCCCCTAAAAAGTGACAACGTCTTTCTTCGCCCCCAGTTCCCAAACCCTCGCATGCAGCTTCTCTTTTGTCGCTGACAGACAATATTCCTGTTGTCTTTTGTCTGTGTCTCCGTGCGAGTGCTACGAATTATTTTAATTTATATTTTTATTCTTCTTCTTCTTCATTATTATTATTATTATTAGTAGTAGTAGTACTAGAGCAAAAACCGACAGCGGTTTTTCTTTGAAGTGGTTTTCCCTAATCGAAATGATGGGATCGTCCCTTCACCAAAGTAAATCAGCAAAGCTCGACTCTTTCACGTGGTCAGAAGCGTTTGTTTGTTGATTTATATTTGACAAAAGGAGGAAGAGAAATTCGTCTCTTCTTCTTTATGCTTCGCGTTCAAATGCTACAAAAGTGAAGTAAAGAAGAAGCAAAGAGCCGACCAGCGCGGACACACGTCTGCAGATATCTGCCTTTGTCTTTTGCATTCGCAAAAGGAAACAATATGCCCCAATTGACGACAGGGCAGCAGAATTTCAAGACTTTTCCTAATTTACAAACGCAAGTCGCATTGCAATAGGTTTTTCCCGTAAATATAATGACAGTTTTTCCTAACGTAAAGTATTTAGACGATAATGAGATTTATAAATGTGAAATATTAATAATAATTTATTTCGCGTATTTAAAATATATATTAAGTTGTCATCAAATCATACACGATGATTGACTGAATATAAAGCTACATCATCAAATGAACTCAAATGCTCAAACTCAGATGAATGTTTGTTTAGGTATTTATCTGCGGAAAATGTAAGGAATCAAATCTGCGCCATTTGATTGAAATTTATACATCGTGTGCTGTAGGCGAGATTCCTACGCGCCAATTGCAAACAGAGGCTTTTGTGAACATATCGAGAATTAAGTTTATTCCATTTGAAGTTGAAAAAAATTACATTTAGGGATATTACATTTTTCAAACTTCTTGTTATCGTGTGAAGCGAACGGGAAGAAACCANCCCCCCCTCCCCCCCCCCCCCCCCCACGAGCGACAAACACTACGAGAGTTCAGTTTGTACACATCCCTTGGTGCGCTATCTGCATTTAGATTCCATACCAAGAGGCAAACCAAGAGGATGGGAAACAACAGAGATCGCTCTCTTTGGCACTGCCCACATTTTAAGAAAGTGAATGTAATTCTTTAGAGAGCGGGTAGCAATCTGGGGTTAAAAAACCAGCTAGAACATCTTTAGAGCTGTAAAGGTAACATCACTAAAGGAAAATAATAATAATAATAATAATAATAATAATAATAATAATAATAATGCAGTAACCAACACCCACAACCTACAAACTTCCTACGACGATACAATTAAAAAATATGGAGATGTGAAAATAGAGATTCTTCGTTTACGGAATATGGAGTGTGTTTCTATAGTCCCTAGAGTCTTGTCTACCACTGGAGTCATCGCTCACAATCTGCATCTGAGCATCAATCGGCTTCAACTCCCCCCCAAAAAACGTATTTCTACATTTACAAAAAGCAGCCATCCTTAACACCTGTGGAATAGTCAGAAAAATTTTAAATTGTGACATTGTTTGAGGTGAGGATGCTTGGTGTACCTGAATCCAACTACAAGTTGTGAAAATGATTAATAATAATAATAAAATAAATAAAAACAAGAAGAAGAAGAAGAAGGTAAATAAAGTGCACACGTTCTGCCCTTTCTGTCGTTTTCCAGTTCAGGGTTCATACTCAAGAACCTGCGTAAAATTCTCGTAGCCCTGGGGATCAGGAAGGGAACTGTATCGTATACCTCATCCAAACAGGCGTCAGTCGCGCTCAACACCAACTACGACGTAGTCGGCAACTGCCTGAGCCTTTCGATAAATTCACTCGCCCTATTGCTTGGGACTGATCCCGCAATTGATGGAGAACCCGAATAGACTATGATACAAAAAACAGCAAAACTGATAATAATAATAATAATAATGATAATAATGATAATAATGATAATAATAATGATAAAGTGTCTTTATTTTGGCGAGACTCACACCACAAGGTTCTGCTGTCCAGTCTAACCATTCAAAACATTTACATTTTAGAATACGAGACGAACAACGAGAGCACGTTACTTACATTTGATGCTCGAATACATCGAAAAAAATAATGAAGGGTATCGTGATGAAATAATAATAAAGATAAGTTAAAAACGAATAAATAAAAATACCATTAATGTATTCAATAATGAAGAAATTCCCACTAATATGGAATCAAATAGCAACCTACCGTCATTAAACATTTTCAAAGCATAGTTCTCATAATTGTCTTTTCCTCAATTGGTTTCGCGAATTCAAGTTTAGTAACTCGGACACGCGTGTTGCTACAGACACCAACCATTGTTCACTCCTTCGATCACTCACCAGGGTGAGCTGATCCAATCCTTCCGGCCAATCGTCTTTCTGGAAAGGATCTTTGGGATATATTTCCCTGGGCGTGCGCTCACCATGTCGGAAGAGCTGAAAACAAAACAAAATCAACAACAACAACAACAACAGATATTTGAAGCTTTTCACATCACAATGTTCCGGATCTCGAATTCACAGACGGAGAAAAAAATACACCCACTTCTCAAGACCATAAAAAAGGATACATTTTGTGTTTTTTTGTTTTATGTTGTTGGAATATTGACAATCTTAATTCCCAATGAAGCAAATTGTGTTACGAATTCCCAAACTTAGTCAACGTAATTAGTCCATGTATTTCCCGTTGCGTATATTTCGCAAATGTTTCCTCCCATTTACGTTAGGGCATTATCTTCTAGGGTAATTCCGGTCAGAACATTCAAACTTTCAGAAATCAGAAGGGGATAGTTCGAATAATTTGTAAATCTCACCACTGAAACTCTTAAAATCTTAACACTTCCCTGCATTTGTATGTATGAAACGGTCGTGTTTGTTAAGAGCGAATTACCGAAGCGCCACCCTTGTTTCACGAACTCAAAATACTCACAATCGGAATAGAATTCATTGTCCGTGAGTGTCAACCACTCTTTGGCAAAAAGAGCCATATTTTTCGCGAATCGTTCTATATAATTCCCTCCTCCAAAGTATAAAAGATATTATTAAATCGAATCTCTTCAAATCCGCGGTTAAATGCTACCTACTTCGCCAATGCTTCTAGACTATAAAAGAATTTATTTATGTGGGTTATTTTAATACTTCCGATTATACTCAGTATTTTCCGAAGAACCTATGGTTCGGTTATAACACACAATTGTGAGAAAAAAAATTGTTGTTTTAAATTACTTGTTGATATTCTATTAGTGTTATGATATGTAGCTAACTTTTTATTCTTATCTTAGGAGTGTTCTGAAAAGTTAAATCGGGGTTCTTGATCGGAATTGATGGGATGGTCCCTTGCTCGCTTCCGGAGAGTAAATTAGTTTATTGTTCTCCGCGTGGTCATACGCTGTTTGTAACTGCTTTTTGACAATAAAAAGCATTCATTTTTCCCCCCAAAGTTTATGTAGTACTTTAAATAGCATTTTGTATTAATACACAGTACTTGGAAGTGTTATTTCTACGAATCTGTCTGAATGCACTCTTACGTCCGAAGAAGTGGTCAAATTCAATTCCGAAATTTCTGAAGAAAAAAAAAGAAGAGAGAATCGCGCCGAAGTGTCTTCGT
The DNA here is from genome assembly GCA_002313205.1 of Laupala kohalensis. Taxonomy (NCBI): domain Eukaryota; kingdom Metazoa; phylum Arthropoda; class Insecta; order Orthoptera; family Trigonidiidae; genus Laupala; species Laupala kohalensis. Next base: position 108,879 of record NNCF01135648.1, on the reverse strand, counting down.
CGAAAGAAAATTACACCGTCACTTGTCGAATGAAGTCGAAAGCAATGGAGTCTCCATGGCAACAAGAAGCGAGTGAGGAAATGACGATTATACCGCAGCAGCAGCAGGCACTTACTACATTCACTTGAATCAACGTGTCGTCGCTTCGTTTCTTCGCAGGGGTCGAGAAGAGCGGGAGGACGCTCAACACAATCAACAGAGAAGCGATCCAACGCCACCACGTCACGAAAGTCTTCAACTGAAGGAACATAAAAAATAATAATAATAATTCTTCCCAACGTCTCCATTCACTGATACACCACCTTTAATTTTTAAACTTTTCCAACGAATATAAAATGTCTTATAAAACGTCTTAGTGACTTAAATTTTCTGAAATTAAATTTTCAGACGGAAATATTTCCATTTCGTTGAAAAGCCCCAAGATTTACGTCACACAGTATGAAAGCCAACGTCTTCACACAATCAAATTGCTTTTGCATTTAATAATGAAAGTTCTTTTCTATATGAACAATAATTCCACTCTTCTTGCTCTTTAGAATAAAATGGAACCCAAAAACACATTTCCATTTTTTTTTAAACCGAAAAGCGTTCAAATTAGTCGTCTTTACGAATGTGCACCATCTGTGTTTTTTGTGTCACAAAGTGAAACTGAGGGTAGAACTACCCTCTGTGAAAGAGGGATAGGATGAAAGGGGGGGGGGCAATAGCACGACTCTTCCAAAAAAAACTCAGAAGAACAGTTTTTCCTTAAAATTCTTCGAACAACAAAAAAGTCATTAATAATAATAAATCTAACGCTATTAATTTGATAGGCAAGTATTAATTAATTAATTAATTAATTAAAATAAATTAACAATAATTAAACAAGATCTAATTAATTAAGAAGTTTATTTAAAACCCATTTAATGTTATTCCCTACCCCTCCATGTCTCAAGTGATATCTTCTTCCTTCAGAGCTATTCTTCTGTATCACAGTCTCCATATTGCTTTCATAACAAAATGGATCTCACTCGACCGCTTCATCTGAAAAAAAATATAAACATTTTTTAAAGCAGGTTTCATTAGAAACAAGCAATAGAAGAGGCTCTTCCTGCGCTCTCTCGATGATAAATGGAACTAAGACCTCGACGATGATAAATGGAACTAAGAGCTGACCCTTGCGAATTGATTGATTGAATGGTTAATTAATTAATACAACGATTATAAGGGAATTTTGAATGGGGTTCTGATGTGAATATGTGTATAAGGTTCAAGAAAATCAATCACAGCAAAGAGCGATAAAATTCATGGTGAAATTTGATCGTTGAGAACAGACATTACAGGTTGAGAAAATCGCAAGGGCACTTGCTGCCCCCATCTCAACCTCAAAAATGTCTTTAAAAAATTATAACAAGAACAGATATATGAATCCCTTCAATTTTTCCATGTCAATCATATAGCGTTAATGTAAATTCATTTACGAATTCAACATACATTTTGCTAATTCAATCCTAATCGACAACAGTCAATTGCAATGCGTCGTTGCTTTCCATCTACTGTTCTGAAACGAGACCACGTCGCCAGTCGTCGCCAGTTGAGAAATACCACCGATAGAGTGAGGTGAAGTAACTACGAAACGCGGGTTTTAAAAAGGGAATAGTCTCAGAATTTGTTCTAGATAGACAACAAAAATACATAAAAGAAGAAAATACTTATTTCATCGCATTTCTTGTGTTTGTTTCGACGGAAGGTTTTGTAGAATCCTCTATAAACAGTCATTTATTTGAAAATGATCCAAAGAGTGGGAATGATACATTTCTCAAACTAAAAAAAAATCTCTGGAGAATTATCGGAATTTCTTTGAACCATACTAATAAAAGACAGAGGAAAACACACAAAAGTTAAGATACGAAATTGTAGTACGTCTTTGATAACCACAATGGTTTGAGGTTACACTTACATCTTGTAGGTGGTCTCGGTTCATTTAAACCAATCAAATGCCATCACTTCACTACCATTCATTCCACATGTTAGCCATTGAGGCCAACGTAGACACAGATCTTGAGGACTCATTTCGACTACTTGTCAATTTCCCTTCTTAGTGTTTACATGACCGTTGATGTAGTGTTGACGCAGGATTTGAAGAAATGTAAAACATATTTGTTTCGACAAACAAAACAGCGTCAAAATGCGGAATCGGAAAAAGTAAAAGTATCTGTTGTATTTATCTCCGCATAGAAACATTTTGTAAAGTGTAGGGTCAAGTAGATTGGTTCATCGTTGCCCAGAACAGGATGTCTGGTGTCAAAACCAGTTCAACTATCAATTTTAAGCAAAATAATACAAACGAAACAAGAAAAACTTCAATGAAAAAATGGAGTAATTTTGTATAAAAATGTTGAACCTGTAAACACGATTATACTGTTTCGGTATGAGAGGTGATAAATCAATATTTTAATACAAAAATTCATTATGAACGAAATTGAATGGCTATTATTTTATTGTAAATTAATAGTTTATTTCTACACGTAATGCAAACAAATTTCTAACGAAATAATCAATCATTTCATTCGGCAAATTCAAGTTAAACATTCCTCTAAAATCTTATCTTATCTCAGTCTTATCTGATCAGATGTTCAATTAATATTTACATCATTTTTTAAAATAATATATAATTTATAGTAAAAAAGCAATTACTATATGCAAATGATCACTTAGAGGATTGTAGTTGACAACATGCGAGCCCTTCCCCAACAACAAACCACACATCATTCACTATATGCAGGGTCATCGCCATTAGTTTTATTTTGTAGAGTACAAGGAGGACCGAAATGGCGCCTGTGGAGCCTGCAGCTGCATTGCGTGGCCCTGTCTATGTCGCATTTAGCACTGAGCCCCAGCAAAGCAAAAACATTACACGCACAACACATGCACTCCCCCTAAAGAAAAGAACAACAATAGTTAGCAAATTGTTATAAAATGTACAGAATATTAACAGTTTTTATTTTCAATAGATTATAAACTCATCGTTTGAAGTTCTGGTCAGAGAACGTTCGTCACTCTTAAGTTGCTTTTAACTTCTTCCTTCAGTTGAATAAACGGACATTAAGTCATACCCTTATATACTTATACCCCAAGAGATTGCATTAAAAGTAAGCAATTAAAAAATACGTAAGGAAATTTCCATGACATCATCCCCGTATGAAGAGAATTCGTTTGCAATTTCGTCTTGCATTGTCAATTACACTTTCTCGACACATTCCACGTTAAACACGCCGCCAAAACAGCAGCAAATTTTCGATCCGCGACGCAATAACAAAAGAAAGCGTTGTTGCGAGTGGCACGAACGAAACCAGAATGGATCATAACAAATGGCTGTAACAAATCTTGCACTTGGATGGATGATCATTACTTCGATGAGTGTGGGACCGATCGATCATTAACTAACTTAAGGAAATGCTAGTGCATCGTTATTAAGTTGAATTACGTTTCTGTGAAGTGTCAAATTGAACAGGTTCCGCTTGGTTAAGCGAGTTCGTTGAGGCGTTTATTTTGTCCGCAAGAAGTCCGGACTTAACCTATTCGAAAACGATTAATTTTCACTGGAATATCAAAATAATTGTTTCTGTTTGTAATGGCTAAACATCATCCCGATTTAATTTTCTGTCGAAAGCAACCCGGCGTTGGTAATATATCCATTATACTACTTAACAATAAATTATAAGGCGACATAATTATTCATGGGTAAAAAGTGGATCGAAATAATAATTCTCAAATTTATATGCATATTTATTCTGTACTAAATGTGAGAGGCGATGAAGCATCTTATTTTACACAATTTAAATAAGGTCTCAATTTAACCTCTTGTCAAAGTTAATGTCTTTCTTTCTTGTTCCAGCTATTGGTCGCCTGTGTGAAAAATGTGATGGTAAATGTGTAATATGTGACTCATATGTGCGACCATGTACTCTGGTGCGAATTTGTGATGAATGTAATTATGGATCTTATCAAGGACGGTGTGTGATATGTGGTGGCCCAGGTGTATCTGATGCTTATTACTGTAAAGAATGTACCATTCAAGAAAAAGATGTATGTTCCCTTTATTCAAAAATTATTGTTATAAATTAAGCTATAACTTGAAACTGTGTTTACTTTGTTTTTTTAATTTTTTTCAGAGGGATGGTTGTCCAAAGATTGTTAATCTTGGTAGCTCAAAGACAGACTTATTCTATGAACGGAAGAAGTATGGCTTTAAAAGAAGATGATACGAATTTCCTTCTTTGCTTCTTGTTTACGGGGTTTATGTGATTCGCCATCATATTAATATTGTTCTGATAGAACTTCTAAGGGAGTTCAAATATTTGAGTTCTTGAGCTGTTTGTCTTTGCTAATTTTGGAGTAATCTTTCTGAATGCTTCACTTTTGGATAAAGTATTATGGTTTTAAATAGTTGATTAGCTTAAGTGTAAAATTATGCTTAGGTAAGAAAGTTTGAATGCCAATACTATGGAGCAACCCAATAATTTGTAGTCCTGTTCAACCTTTTCATATGAAACAATTAAATAAAGTCTGATATTTCAAAGATTATTTATTTTATTTATTTTTTGCATTCAGAATTTACCTTCTCCTTTCAAATTCAAAAATCTCTGTTTATCAGTTAATAAGCAAAATAATTAATGCAGTTTCTCTTAAAGAACATAATTGTACTTGTTGTGGTATGTCAATCTTTAATGATACATTTAAAAATTTAAGAAAACAGTGATATTGATAAAATACATGGTGGATTTTTCTGCTTCAGAGGAATAATGCAAGTTGATAGACTTTGTGAAATGAGGGAAAGGTAACCGCTATGACATCAACCCAGTGATTCGTCGCGAGAGGAAAACTCTCCAATTTCTATGTAAAGATAAAAAGATGTCAATGCACATTATGTCACATCAATTAGATCAAAGCGACTGAGGAATGAAAGACAAAGGAAATGCATGACTTTTAGAAGATGGTGTGTGGGTGAAGCAATGTTACTCATAAGCAATGAACCGACGCAAAATAAAACATTAGCTGTAATCAAGCATTTAAAATTTTAAGTTCCCGTAAATCCATTCTTAAACACGATCCTCAATCATTGCCAATGTGAGAAGAAATAAAAATAATAAACTATTTGGTACTGGAAGGTAAAGTGTTTCCTAGATACTACAGACAATTCTAACTGATCACTATACAATAATTTAAATACAACTTCAATTTTGTTCACATGAGATTCATTCATAAGCAAAATTATTCTCATGCACAATACAGTGCGCTTTCAACTAAGGTTCTCGCAGTGAAATAAAAAGTAATGGGATGTAACCAATGGAGCCAAAGTGCAGTGTTGGGTAGGGGTGGCCTGGGGTAACTCGACCCATTTCAGATGGCACGCACTAACCCGTTGAAATGCCAACTTACGGCACTGGTACTTCAGCCAAAGGTTCCCAGTTGCATATCAACAAATTCAATCCTTATCTACGAATTAGCAGGAAGAGGAAGAGGCGACAATCTCGCGACACTGATGTTGAGTTGAGTTTCTTTCGCTGCGATTACTCACAGTAAGTGAAGTAAAGTAGATCCATACATTAATATTGTTTCCAAGCAATGTTTGAAGTTGTGCACGCTATTAACGAATATTCATACACAAGACGCAAGCAATTGGCTCAAAATAGATATTCTTGGGAAGTAATAAAATGAATTTTTTATATTTACCTGTTCACGCATCTTCAGCCTCAGGAAGTATCCCGCAAGGAAAAATTATTGGAACCTTTAACTACATTCCGTTTCAGTATTAAAAAGTAAAATTCTCAATATCTTTGTTGAAACACAAATGAAATTAAGAAACAAATTCCGTAGGTAATAGAAAAGTGAATGTCCGTTTAGAAAATTACAAATTACGTATCTGAAAGTAACAGTTGGAGTTAAATTAAGGTTTCTCCATTTCCTTACTGAAGTAATCACACAAGTTTCAAAGCTTTACATTACACAAGTCTTCAAGTATGTGTACAAAAGAATTAACAATCACGTCTCTAAGACGATGGTTAGAACCTTCTTAAATTCCTCAACGATCCAAAGTACACTCCGCTTGAAATAACGAGCAAAAAGAAATGTCCTTGGATCCCTAATAATTCACCCCAAAACTAATAATTAAAAAAATGAAATGATTGCAAAAACAAATCTACAACAAAAACCAAATTGACGAATCCATTACTAGTGAGGAAAAAGAACAAGGGTTAGTAACTTGAATCAGATGGAATCAGACAGTAATTGACGATTCACTTTTTAAGTGTTTTATTATTCGCAAAATGAAAATATTTGGTAATACTCACATGCTCACAGAAGCCAAAAGAGCAACAAATCATTTGTAAGTAGTGAAAATACATTTACATTCAAATACAAATAAACGGTAGGATACATTGAAGGTTAGAAGGTTAATAATAGGTACTAAATTTATACACATGAATTTAATTATTTATATTTATATCTCTGCAGTTATCTATGTACATTCATATTCAGGTGTAAACAACACACAGCAAATTTACATCTTTCATTCCAAATAAAATCGCTTGAGCAAATTAATATGAACATAATTGAATAATTGAATTGTAAAATCTACATAGTTACATCTACATCTACAAGTGTATATATGTTTAAAATAAAATACTTTGTCACGATTCAATATTTACAAGAGGAAAGTTTCTTGCTTAAAAAAAAAAAAAATGCCCAGAAGAGATTTACATAAAGCACAATTCCTGGTCCTGGTACGAAAAACGGAGCTGGACATTGAACTGACACATTAGTTTCTTTAAGAATGACTTGATCCAGTTTAAAAATTAAAAGTAAGAACATAAAATTCACGTTGCGCAGTCCGTACATTAATTTTGTCGCAGATTAAGATTCTCAGAGATCACAGAGTAAAAACTATACAGATAAAAAATATATAAGGAAAACATTCACACATTGAAAATAAAATGAGAAAAAAAAAAGAAAAAAAATTATAATAATAAAACAGATCAACAAATGGCCTTGCTTCTACGCTTCCCATCTTCATCTTCTTCCTCTTCCTCTTCTACTTCTACTTCGCGTGTCAAATGAAAATGCAGCATCAGATCACAGTTTCTTTAGCGGGCGACCAAACCACTCACTGCAGCAGACAGTCGTCGTAGAGACAGACGGAGGACTGCATTCTGCAACGTGTGCAACCATATGTGCAACCAACTCGGGCAAATACTTTGTATCCTCCTCCTCCTCCTCCTCCTCCTCCTCCTCCTCCTCATAACTAAAAACTCACTCGAATGCCTTTCAATTAACGCACATCCATACTGATCAGTGAAAAGAAAAAGAAAACCCTTCTGGACCTTTGAAGCTGTTGTTGCACACCCACGCAAGACAGCACAAAGACATGCAGACATTACACAACGTCCCCTCTCACACGACGACGAGGAGGAGGAGCAGCAGCAGCAGCACAACAGAGGCAGTGGTGAGGACTTTTGCAGATCCGTCCCTTCCGTTGCGTCCCTCGTCACTCTCCCTTTGCTTCTGCACCGCAGAGCGAGGGACTGAGGCGGGGAGGCGAAGAAACTTCAATCGGCACAAAGAACTTGTTCTGCTAACACTTGGAGAGGCAGAGCCGGTTCGTGCAGCCCCAATGGCGGATCTTCCTTCTGTGCGTGCATTTCACGGTGCAGACGCCAATTGTTGAGCAGATACTGGTACTCTGCCACTTTCTCTACGTCTTTGAGTTCGTGATACACATGCATAAGGCCTCTGTAGTCGTATTCCAGGCCGGAGTAGCTCTCACCAAAGAGTTTGAGACCTGCAATTTATCAGCAACACGTAACGTCACAAGGAAGGAAGAACAGTAGTACCCATTAAGAGCAGATATGGAACCCACATCTCCAACTACAGTTGGCTAAATTTAATGTCAATGCTGTAATGCTAATTTTGCTCTAATCGTTTTATGATGGCTAAAATGCACTAAAACTAATCTGCAGCAATTCCTCCCACTCGTTCATTCGTTTTAGAGTTCTTAAGATTTTTATTATATATCAAGTTTTCAATTACATTTTATTATATGTTTCATCAGCATATTTCCGAGAACAGATTGAAGTAACAAATTGTCCAAGAAAACTTTTCCCAGACAAAGTTTCGTATTGATGTTAATTTATAAATCAAAATAGTATTTTATATAATTTTAAGTGGTATTTTATTATATCTTCCATTCACTCATTTATGAAAAAAAAGAAGAAGATATTTTTCCTCCAATTTTTCAAATAACTTAAAAGGGATTAATGAATCTAACTCTTTAAGTTAATATACCACATTTTAAATCACAGTCTTTTTAGTTCCTTGAACTTATTTGCCGTCAAGGCGCAACACTGAACGTTAGCAACAGTGGTCTCAAAATCCTCATTACTCAAAACGTAAACCCCTCATTCATCAAAGTCAACAAGTTTCTCGGTTTACTTCACTTTCCTTCAGAACACAAACTCTCTTGCTATTCTTATGATGTGAATGGAAACAAAAATTGACATTAACAATTTACATTAGTTAACTTCAGAGGTCATACAGAATCGATAATAACAAGAGTGCATAAAAGAAAATTGATACACACGCATGACAACCGCATAAATATGACCACTAGCCGAAACACAATTCCAAGGATAATTCCAACTTGGATACTCACTTATGGCAATGGATCGGTAATAAAGCTGTTCAGCCTTCCGATACTTTTTCATGTGGTAGTTATAGAGACTAGCTAGATGGCCAATGGACAGCCCCACCTCGTAATCATCGCTCCCCAGTAGCTCTTCCTTAATCGCAATGGCCTTCAGATGCATCATTTCGGCTTCCTGCACACAACATACAAAACATACACAACTTCAAGCGCAAACAATTCATTCCTATGAATCTCATGCAAAAGGCGAAAGAGAAAAAAAGAAAAAAATTCACTGAAGATTTGAACCCCAGAAAAATATCTTTCTTGCATCTCTTTGTTCCTCCTTGTTTCTTATGGTGGATGTTCACCCCCTATATCTCAAACACACATTGCAACTCATTGCTCACAGATTGCAGCAACACAAGAGTCAACACTTTGCAGTTAAATTTTTTATCCACACAAATTAACAGGATTGAAAGTCTTCCGGCCTAACGAAAAAACAGCCACATTATCTGAATAATAGATTTGCAGTTAACGACTGAAGACAACAAGCTCATGAGCAAAAGGAAAATTGACGTGAAGTTACGAGGAAAGAACCCAATTTCTTGTAATGTATTATATCTTATTCTCCCTTTCTGTCGGAACATATTCTGAACAACTATTTCTCAAACTATTTAGGAATAAAAGTTATTTCATATTCCCAATTTGTGTTATTAAAAACGAAGTCTTCAGTGAAGAACCACTTTGGCCAAGCGAGAAAACAAACCTGCAGATTCCCACTCGACAGAAAACGAAGGAGAGAAAAGATGTGACCAATAAAACGAATTGAAACATCACAGAAGAAATCCTTCACAAAATTACGTTATACATTGAGAGAATAAATTTGAAATACAAATCCACACACACACACAAACTCCCAGTTACACTTATGGTACGTGTTTCAAAGAATGCATTCAGCCAAACCAAGCAGGTTGAGTATGGAAAACGTATTAATTGAAGTTTTCATCAGTAAGAAAATGTTTTATAGAAGACCAACTCCCCTGGCTACGCTGTATACATGAGTAAAAGTAAGGATAATACCATCGATACTTTTATATTAGGGGAAGAAGAGATATCACAGTAAAATGCAGCGATCCGTAGCATTCAGCTAAGAAAACAGTGGTTAACATAAAATCGCAATTAGGAATTAGAAAACCTTAAAAGAAGGGAAGAAAATCGTAACAATTCCACTAATTTCCATTAAGCACATCTTCAGGCATGTGAATTACTTTAATTCAACTTATTTCTGGATGTCTATTGTTCATCACAGTCTGTGCAGCATCCAAGTGTCTCAAAGAGTAATTCCACTGACCAATCAAAATCCAGCTTCCACAAAAACAGCAAATCTATCTTTTCAGAAGGAAGAAAGAGTGAAAGAGAGAAAGAGTGAAAGAGTGAAAGAAAGAAAGAAATAAAGGATTATAAAATAACACACCTGGAACTTTTTCATGCTCTGATACAAGCGACCTAAATTCCCAAAATGCTTCGCTGTCTGCACATTCTTCTCTCCAAACGTTGCAACAGCCAGTTTCAGAGCAGACTTGTGCAACTCTTCTGCTTTGGAGAGAAGGATATTCATTCCTAAAAAACAGTAAAAGTGACTTCATTCCATCGACTACATTTCAATAAACATTCACAGCAACAAATTATTGACTAATGACAAATAATATCGAATAAACGGTTTTCTTCTCTCACAAAATCTTCTTGTACACAATTCACAATCAACTAGCTCTGGAAATCACTAGAATTGTAATTGGCTCTGAGATCTCTTCAGGTTCATACCTACTGTTTACTTTCGTATTCTATCAAAACTAACATTGACAAATACATTGTGTTATTGAAGTATTACCCTCCCTTAAGGCAAAACTACTTTAACATAATGACCCTTTCCCGCCTCTTTGTGCCTTTTCCCAATTTCCCTTGAATTACTTACAATATTGCTTCAAAAAATACATTTTTTTATTGATAAAAACGTTTTTTAAGAAAGAAAAGAAGCCATCAAGATAATCTCTTGTAACACCAACGTCAGGGTACCCCGTGAAATAGAAATATAGTGCTAGTCTAAACTATTCTAGTAGCTTTGTATTGTATGAAGAGTGGATTCTGTTGAGAATCAAGTGCTTCAAAAATGGTAAAAGAAAATACATTTGTTTAAATACATTCTGGCCCGGGTTTTGCTCCAGTTTTCCTTCGAGTAGGGGCGGATTTCTGATACAGGTTCTCTAGGTTTAGTCTAGGGGTGTGTTTATTATAACAATAAATCATGAATTTAGTCTTATTTCAACTCTTATGATTTTTAAACACTATACTCTGAATAATCTATAGTTCGATAATAACTTGTACATGTAAATTTACAAACATATTTGCGTTAAATCACCAACATATTGACATTATATATGTATTATAACTCACAGCTAACTTTTTATCTTATCTAGGAATTTTTGCTGAAATTTTTTGAATCCGCCTCTGCTTTAGGGTCCTTGATTGGAATTGATGGGATGGTCCCTTGCTTGCTTCCGGCGAGTAAATTAGTTTATTGTCTTCCACGTGGTCACATGACTCAGTTTGTAACTGCTTTTTTGACCAGAAATTTATTTATTTAAATGAGATTATGAGTTACCTGTGTTATGAATCATAGTATCAAGAGCAATTTCTTCCAAAATGAGAGCCTTAACCCTTTTGACGGAGGCCAACATGAGATGATCTTCAGGTAGAAGCCTCTCCATTAGAGCGATTGCCTTATCTGCATGCTCTCTGCAAAGAACATCAACAGAATACTTGAAATCACAGGGATCTCTCGGATCAATTCTGATCCGTTCAAGGAAGGAAGCAAGTAAATATATTAGTTATGCACAATGTCATAATAAAGACTCATACAAGCTGCTTATACTACTGATAATTCCTAATCAAACGTTACTTTTTGTAAACAGACCTCAGATGAATCAAATCTATTTTGTATAAATATAGACAATTTACAGAATTCAATGGATGAGAACAATGGTTGTAACATAATTAATAGGGAATAGAATGAAGTTACCGTGCTTTCAGGAAGCGACCAGAACTATACTCGTGAACGTAAAGTGCGTACGCGAGATCTTCATGAGCCACAGCGACGTGCAAGTTCACCTTCCCAAACAGAGCCTTCCTTATGTCCAAAGCCATCTGTTGAAGAAATAACCATCTTTAGTATCAAGAGAGTGGAAGACCTTTTTCAAATTCATCTTATAACAAAATATAAAGTAGTTCTAACAGAAAAAAATTTCTCAATATGTAAACCAATCTCAGTGAGCTAGAATGCAAACTGTTCAATGAGAATGCAAATGTTCCAACTTTCCTTGAAAAAAAATTGCAGAGAGAATATACACTTTTATATTCAGATAAATCTAATTTCAATATTAAAATCAAAGTTAGAAATAAAAAGAATCAAAAGTATAGCAGCTCACCTCGTACACAGCTACACTCTGTCTAATACAGTCGAAGTTAAGCATAAAAAAACCATAATCGAGAAGTGCATCAGCGTACTTCGGGTGCTCTGTACCGTAGCAATCTCTTGTAAGACATACAGCTTGCCGAGCCAAAAGGCCGGCCCGACGAAATTCCCGTTTGACTACACAAGCCTTCGCTGCCTGACGTAGCACATCGACAGCCAGTCGCACTGGTGCATTGTGCACACGCCGGAGGGCCTGTAGACTCCAACGGTGAGCCTGCAAATTATGAGGATCATTCAATCAATGCTAGCAGATTCTCTACTTATTTCTAGGAGTCAATATGGTTTTTAAAAAACTGCAATCAAAAATGTTATGCGGAGCAGGCAAAAAATGCAACTAAACAAATTTTTACAATATTCATGACACACATTACAAATGGAGTCACATTAGAGACATTCTAGACATTATTCTGCCGTTTCTCTTAATTTGTTCCTGTGTTTTAAGAAATTTTTAAAAAATATCAATCTTATGATTTAAATTCAATTTCCAATTTTCCACAGCTTTGTGAAATACTTCATCTCTATTACAAAGCTTTAACAAGTATTTATCAAATGTCCGATATGATATTCACAAATTATCCATACTTCTCCCTTCAATCTCTTCAAACAATTAAATTCCCAACATACGTAGCTGCCTTAACAGGAATTTCTCATAAAGTAGCATAAAAAGTGATGACAATCATCCTTCATATCGGACAAGATACCGGAGGGCTATGAAAGGTTAAGATGATAGAAAACACAAGATCTATGAGTGTTTCAGTTCGTCGAAACGATATATGGGAGGCAAGTTTTTGTATTTACGAGACAACTACACACAATCTGATGCTTCACTTTAATTATAACAGTGACTAAAAACCTCATATAAAAAAAATTATACAACACAATTCACTCAGTATTGGAGACAATGTGATAATGAACAAGAAAAGTTATTCTTATCATTATATTAAATTAATCATGAAACAAAATAACATTTGTGCAGTTTAACTACAAAAAAAAAAAACACCTGCACTGATGCAAAATACTAACAAATTTCAGATACTATTAAGATGCTCTTAAAAGGACCTCATTTATTAGAGTTAGAGATCACCATAATCAACAGAGGAGTCTTGAAGTCTTTAAGGGACGGCACAAGAGCAGAACTTTAAAGACGAAGCTGTGAGCTATACTCGTCTTCACAGATCAACTTTTCTTCTTCTAGAAGAGCTTTCTCAATAAACTTAATAAAAATGTATTAAAGCAAATATTAAATTATATTCTACCTGCACAATTGGAATCCTTTTTTCAATACAATTTACTAAAAAAATTACACATATCGAGAAAGAAATAGTCTTTTCTCGTTTCGCACATACAGCTCTGAAAAAGATCCGAGTATAAGAAGAAAAATAACATGAAGACTTACTTCGTCATATTCACTACGACTGAAATGAAGAACAGAGAATTCTGTGAACAGTCCTGACAGGTTGGTTCGCTCTTGCAGAGTCTGCAACTTCTCAACCACATCCAAAGCCAATTGGTAGCTCCTCTCGGCTCCAGCGAATTGGCAGAAGGCAGCTTGGGTGTGTAAAAGCCTACAACAAAAATTTTAATTGGCTTCACCTTTTTTATTATTTATTTGCAGACCCAGACAGACAGACATTCACCCAATTAAATGAAAAAAAGAATAAAAAGAATAAAAAAATAATTTAGTGTCAAACTAAGTAGTTTCCAATAAATCAGTACAAATTGTTTTCAAGATACATAGAAGACGAATTTCCTACCTACTCAAAGAGTAGCATATACAACATAGAGGAGTTTATCATGCATTTATTGATGAATTTGTTGGTGCCAAAATTGAAATCTATTGAGAAAACATTATAAATACATAAAAAATTTAATTTGAGTTATTGTATTTCTACTAAGGAGAATAAAATAGTGAAAATTAGAAAGAAGAAATTGTCCATTCAGTTGTACACGTATTAAACATTTTCCTTTGATGGCAAAAACACTCAACAGGAGTTGAAAGGTTTAGAGGAAGTTGAAGTAACCAGCAGCCTTCACGCTACGTTTTCCTTTCAGGGACAGCAAAAGCACACGGGACAACACGTTCATTCCGCTTAAACAAATTTAGTACTTAACACACTATTCTTTTCCAACTGAGAATTTGATTTTTCTTGGTCTTTCCTTCAGATACAACTGATGAATGAAACATTGCTGCTTGATTCTGGAGAGTAAACTAGTTCATAGTCCTCAGCACGATAATATGCAGTTTGCAAATACTTTTATAGCAACAAATTATTCCTACTACAACAACTTAATGATGAAGTCCAAAAAACATCAATAGTTTAGCTTCATGGTAGAAGTTCTCCTACTCCAAATCAGCAGAAGATAAGGAAGACATCGGAAACGTGCAGGTTGAACGTTATCATTTAATTTTCTACTAATTAAGATTAATATTAATTTAGAATAAAGTAAAGAAACAAATCATTTAACCTCATCACCAGTGAGAGAAAGTATTAAGGCAAAAGTCAATGGAGTTCTCTTCACAATTTTTTTATAGGAATGCGTCTTTCACTTCTGCAATTCTCAGACACATCTACAGAGGAAAATGACAAGTGTCTCAACGACAAGAAAAAGTTAAATGACATGTTTTCCTTTAAAAGCTCCACAAACCTTTGACTACAAGAAGTTATTTTTATTTCCATTTCATTTAATTGTTAAATAAGAGTATCAACGATGGCTGATTAGCTTCAAACTTTATCTTATGTTAAGAAATTATTATTTATATTCTTGAATAAATTTAACTATAAGTAGTTATAAAAATGAATAGTACAAAAAATTTGAGAATATTTTAACATACTTGTGGCAACATTCCAAAAGCTTGCAAAGATTGGGACCAGTGGGATCAGTACTTAGGCAAAGGTCTTTACAAGCTAATAACACTCTCTCACTTTCAGCAAACCAGCCAGCATCGCTAAGAAAACCACCTGCAGATCAAACATAATCATGTTAAACATTAAACACTTCAAAAAGAAAAAAAAACAACAACAACATAATAACTGATTAAAAAACTACCAAGTCTCAATCCGAGATGAATAGTCGAATCTCTACAGGGAGTGTTGTTGGTCAACTGTTCCGCACATCGCATCTGGAAGCTGAAAGCTAAGTCTTGTGCCACTCGGGAGTCATGGTCCATTAACGACTGAAAAACACAGCAACAACAACAAATGAGACAAGAACAAAAGTCACAATTGAAAGCTGATTAATATTAAAATTCATTTAAAATTCTCATCCCCTCCCAGAAATAAGAGGCAAGAAGGAGAATTTTTCATTGTTCTGCTTCATATCCAAGACATTTCCAGTCATGAGGATGTATATTTAACAGACAAAACAGATCACAAGAAGAATTCAGATCACAATACACGTCATATCCAACAAATATTACAATATTTTAATTTTCATCAAAGTATATTGACAGGACTAATGAAATGTTACCTCGAATGAAATTTTACAAATATTTACAAATACAATAATAAGAATCAAAGAATCATTCCATGGAACCCTTACATTTACATACTACAAGAAAATCTTTAGTAAATGAAGAAAAACAAAATGCATTGTCTTAACTGGCATTTACTTACCAGTTTCTTCTAATTTTTAAAATGAAAAAAGGTAAAGCTTCCCTTTTCCATTGGTTCTACAAAAAGCTGAGCACATGAGAAATTTATCAGAATGCTATCTTCCCTGAGGCAATAAAGGAGACAAGAAGGGTCGACTTGCTTGTAAACAACAACTCCACATTTGAGCCCCAGAGGCTTTTACTTCCATACAATAATTAAGAAAATCTAACAGAATGTACTTCTCCTTTTGTAATACTCATAATAGAAATTAACGAAAGCAAACAATTTCTTATTTATGAAGTTATCGAGAAATACTTTATATGTTTGTAGGTTCATAACATTAACCATTAATTGAAAATAACAAGTTGCTTTGGTTCTGAAAAAATAATCTACTGAAAATAAAATTGCATTATTTACGGGAACTCTTGCCATGATTTTGCCTTAAAATATACTAGTAAATGAATTACAAATAATAAATTATTATTAGGATTCTATAATATCCAATATGTAACAAATATATAATCTAGATAAAGATTATATGTGACAATAATTTTTCATGCTGCTTCCACCATTGAACTCTGAACCACAACTTTGTAGTGTATTGAGGTATTTCAATGACCAAAAGTTAAATCTTTACATAGTGTGACATTCTTCTTATTTTGAAACCATGAAATAAATGTATGCTAACATCAAAAGACAACTTGAAAATATCCTCTCACAGAGGATACAGACCAAAAACAATTAGACAAAATTATTGCCAGTAGATCAAACTACTTTACTAATAAAATATGACAAAAAAACATGAAAAATAAAACTAACTATACTTGACACCCAACAAACAAATATTGCAATAAACCACGTTGTATATAGCTAAAGTCCAGAGAAGTAAACCAGGTTCTCTTGATAACAACTAATGCAAATACTCGTGTAACAATTAATTGTGGTCCTCAGAAGTCAAGGACCAAGGATAACTTGCTCATTGTCCTCTTTCACAGAAACAGACATAACATATGCCACTAAAAGATGCCTCGCATACAAAAAATACCACTTATTCTTGGGTAGGAAATTGTTCATACTTTAATAAAAAGGACCAATAAATGCAAAGGTTTCTTAGTATCAACATCTTGTTAATAAAAGCCAGTTAATAAAAGTTTTAACATTTTGAACTATTATTTTAAAATTCTTAAGCAGAAACTTCTTTACTTGTATAAGAAGTGTAAAAGAAAATAATGATAATGCTGACCAATTATTTCATCAAAGTCTGCTAATTATAAAATTTTATAATTGATCAAGAAAAAAAATGATGGTAAATACAAAAAAAATCAGAGAATAATGAATCAAAACAAAAAATTTTCAAGTAAGTACACTAATATACAGTGTATAAAATAATAAAAAAATAACCCCTTAGATTATTCTAATTACTAATAAAAACTAAAAATAATGATTTACAATTTCAGTCACTATCATATGAAAAATTTAATATTAACAATATCCTGAATGGAAACATCATGAAAGCCACATATACAACCCCTTCTTGCAAAAAAATAGTTTCATTCATACCACTATTTTGACAAATATTGAAGGAAGAAATAAAATATAACTTACCTGAAATAAATAGAACAATAATGTTCTGGCTACAAAATTTTCATTTCAGCTTACCTGAAAACTCTTCATTAAATGTAGTCGTCTATTAGTAACTTTCAACATACGAGCAAAAATGTCTAAATCACTAAATTCAACACTGAGGAGGCACAATCTTTTATCCAAGTACAACTGAAAGGAGCATAATGAACGACATTAATAAATAGCACGATCTCAAAAAAAAGGTCTCAAACTAATCCAGTATCCTGCTCGCATGTACTACTTTACACAGAAAATAGTTATGTTCATATTCCAACTATTTTGCAATTAAAGCTTTAATGACATGTTGTGGCGTATCAATGTAGGCTAACTGTCAACACAACGTAAACAATTATCAAATTCCAATACCTTGTGGTACAAATCAAAAAGCAAGCTTTCTGGGAGCGTGCGAAACTCATTCTTGAAACAATTATAATTGCTTATGACTGCTGAAACACCTAAATTATACAAAGATTCTGGTAACCTCAACACGTTCGTAGCCATCTTACAACACTCATGACACTCATGTCAAGGAGTAACTCGACGACCAACTCGCTCGACTGAGCTCGCGAGCGAGAGAGCGACGGACCAACCAGCCAGTTGCTTGTCGCACTTCAACCCACCAATACGATCGTCAAAGCAATTGCTGAGATGCATGCTGGGATCTACGAAGAAAAACCCGCTTTTCCTCGAAAACCTGCTTTTTGCGTCTGCGACACCCTCTCACGCTCATTTGCGCATTTAAAGTTATAAGAAAAACATGATATAAAGTGATTAATTTCATTCACTAATTAATTATCAGGTGGACATTTTCTACCTTATGCCGTTGCCGAAAAATTGTTGAAGACACTTCATCAATTACAGAATTACACAAAATATTGAAAAACTACATAATTCCCGTGATATCAGCATGGCAGTAATATTCAGGTTTCAATTGTTTCGCTTTTTCGTTAGCCAGAGAAGACCTTATGCCTATTACACAAAACAATTCTTATACAGGTTCTCTAGGCTTTTGTCTAGGGGCGTGTTTATTGTAACACTAAATCGTGAATTTAGTGTTATTTCAATTCTTATGATTTTTAAACACTATACTCAGAATAATCTTTAGTTCGATAATAATTTGTACATGTAAATTTTTTGCGTTAAATTCCAAACATATTGACATTCTATTAGTATTATAACTTGTAGCTAACTTTTCATCTTATCTAGGAAATTTTGAATTCGCCTCTACCTTAGGGTCCTTGATCGGAATTGATGGGATGGTCACTTGCTTGCTTCCGGAGAGTAATAATAATAAATTTGATGAAAATAATAATAAATTAGTAATTTGTAAATTAGCTTATTGTCCTCCACGTGGTCATATGCAGTTTGTACTGCTTTTTTTGACAATATATTTATTATTATTGTTCACGAATACAATACTCGCCATAGTAATAATATTCATCGTCCGAGAGTGTCAACCACTCTTTGCCAAAAAGGGTCGTATCATTCGGGAATCGTTCTATATAATTCCCTGTCCAAAAATTTAAAAGATATTATTAAATTTAATCTCTTCAAATCCGCGGTTAAAAGCTACCTTCTGCACCAGTGCTTCTTCACTGAAGAAGAATTTATTAATTTTAACAAAAATTAAAACTTTCTTGTACTTTATCACGCCATTTTTGTAGTACTTTCAAAATATCTGACAATAATTTCAAAACTATTTTCATGCGTGCTGGTATTATGACTATTATTCATATAAATTTAGTTGTATATGTACACCTGGCAAGGTTGTGTACAATAATTCTGTAACCCCATCCTGGCCCGGGTTTTTCTCCGGTTTTCCTTCCGATAGAGGCGGATTTTTTAATAAAGACTCGCTAGGCTCTTGCCTAGAGACGGCATCAATTGATATAATTATTAGCGAATGTAGTGTTATTTAATAGTTACGAATTATCAACAATATTTTCCGAATAATTTATAACTCGATAATAATACATACTTGTGAAATGACTTTTCTATGTTTTATTAAATACAATATTTGTTGGTATTTGTTAATACTATAACACGTGTCGAACTATTTTTTATCGTCAGGAGTACGTTGAAATGATAAATTCTTAGCCTCTGCCTTAGGGTCCTTGATCGGAATTGATGGGGTGGTCCCTTGCTTGCTTCCGGAGAGTAAATTAGTTTATTGTCCTCCACGTGGCAGTTTCTAACTTTTGCATTTTTGATAGTAAAGTTAGTTTATTTATTCATTTATTTTATTGGGTATATTATGATTCTAATATCGACTCTGCATCTATTTTTGACAATGAAGCTTTTTTATTTATTTAATGGACTAAAAAAAATTGTGAAGCCATTGTAATAAAACAACACATTTCAAATTATTCGGTTTTAATAAAGTGAATTTTTTTTAGAAAATATAAAATTGAACTAACGTTACTAGTTATATCGCTGCAATATGGGCTGCAACAGTGGCACAACTAAAAAAATAATACAATTTTTGGACGAAGTAGAGGTCTCAATGTGAAAAAAATACGCCATTTCCACCAGCAATATTTGCAGCAGTTCTTTCATTTTTTGCTGATAAATTAAATATCTAAACCTTATTTCAATATTTTCCAATGTTTTACTTTTTAATCGATGAAAAGTGGTTGAAATGTTTGATTCGTTGCCATAACTGACCGACTTTTACTAATCAACGCAGACAGACAGACAACATTAAACCTATAAACTGGAAACGTGGTTCAGTTTCTGTCGTCATATAAAACAAAAGCAAATAAAAGCTGCCCGCGATCCATATTAGTAACATTATTAAAGATGGCTACGGCTTAGAATCACGTCAGGACGTTGAATTTGGAATGTGGAGGCTCTAGTTCAGAAGAAACTGAAAACGATTTTTCGAAAAATCAATTTTGAAGGGTTGAATTAGAGTGAAATATTTTTCGAATTTTTGCAAATATCACAAGGTAATATATTATAATGGTTTTAGTTTGTAAAAGTTTTTGTTGTACGGAAAAGAAACATAGTTGTCCCAGAAACGAGAACCAAGGTCTAAAACATTTTGTGTTAATTCTTTTTAAAATACTGAATTAAAATTCTCTTCCTCTTCTTCCCCGAATGGAATGGAAGAAAAAGACTCATTTCCTCTCTCTCTCTCTCTCTCTCACTCACGTCATTGATGATGTCATGGATCCTCACGTCATTAGCATCGAAGATATCTTAAAGTCGCTTTTTCTCTACAATTCTACTCCCAAAAGATATTGACCGATCTTTGCAAGCTCTCGGCCATCAGTGGGGGGGGGATTCGATTGAAGCCAACAACATATCAACAAATAACAAATAGGTCTGGGTGGAAATGGTGTATACAGTTGTGGAAGGAGGCGAACGGGTGGTGTAGTGGTTAACACCCATTCGATCGATGCAGGGGGTCCCGGGTTCGATTCACGGCTCTCGACGCCATTTTCATCTGAAAGCGAAAGTTCATCACTTGATATCATCTTCTTCTCCTGCGCACGTGTAAAAAATATATGCAAATAACAGATAACTCATTTTCCTTCAATTACGAAAAATACATCTTTAAGGACTCATTCTTAGTTCTCTCTTAGTTTCTTATCAGCTGGCGGAGGGGGAGGGGAGGGGAGAGGGACACCCCTCCGTCGTCACTCGAAGCTTCAAAGAATCTCATCGAGATACGAGATCGTCTCAAGTCGCTCTACTTCTCAAAATTCTGAAGGGGAGTATTTGAGAGTTTCTTAACGCAGACGAAAAGCATTGAAAACAATTAGGTTCTTTTCTTGTAAATAAAAGCTAATACTTGAAATAAAAGTTAATATCGGTAGCGAACTAAAGTTTATGAAAAAATGGCAGAGTGGTTTTGGACGACGTATATTTGTCTTCACACACAAGATGCAGTCTGTCAAGTCTACTTCAGCTGGTGTTACGAGGAAGAAGGCATTTCATAACTAGTGTCTCTCTCTCTTTCGGGAAACACATGAAGATACAGGAAGGAACAGTCGAGGAGCGACACAAGTAAGAATCGAGAACGAAAGAAAGATTGAAAATTGCCATTAAAAGATTGTAAGTAATTTGTGTGTTTCTGTATTTCCCCCCGTCCCCCAAGATTTCGATGAAACTCATAGAAGCAAAAATTACAAACTAGATTACTAAAAATTATGAATAAAAATCAATTTGTTGTTAGAAATACTTATTTACAAATATTCGCCTGTGAATCGCTCAAATATTTCACTATGATGATTTAAACGTTGAATTCCTTAACTTTACCAGCTGTACTGGGAATAACAGATAAGCGAGAAATCGATCAATGTTACCAGGTCTTGAAATGAGAATTCTAGTACAAGCCTTTCTAAACTATCGAGTTTTGATGACCATTGTAGTACATCCTGTTTTACATATTAAATCATTAATTAACTTATGTTTTAATAATCCTTATTTGGTATTTAGCGCACTGGCTTCAAGAAATTAATTGTATTCCCTTGATGCACTGTTTGATAATTTACGGTTGTGTACATTATCTCTGTGGCCCCTTTCATCCCGGCCCGGGTTTTCCTCCGGTTTTCCTCCGGGTAGTGGCGGATTTTCCTTGGGCAGGAATTTCATCAATACTTTTATTTTATTAACCTCGAATTTTTACTACACTAATATCTACGATTCATTTTGAAATAATTAATGGATAACTGTATGTATTTATTAAATAATTTATTTTGTAAATATTAAATCCTTAGCCACTACCCAAGGTGCATCCTTGATCGGAATTGATGGGATGGTCCCTTGCTTGTTTCCGGTGAGTAACTTAGTTTATTGCCCCCCACGTGGTCATAAGAAGTTTGCAACTGCTTTTTTGACAATAAACTTTTATCAAGTGAATAACTGTGAATAAATGCAGTTGAATAACAGGTCAGCATTGGACTGCTTTTCGTACAACCGAAAACTTTTCTTTGAGCAACTTATATCCTAATACATATTGTTCCAGCTCTGTCACTGATTGCTGGTTTTAAATTCTGCTAAGTGGATTACCGCCACATCACATTAATATTGCGAAAGAATATCCAAATTTGAGTTGTAGCAGATAAAACCTTAAGCTATTATTTATTTTGTTATTATAGAAATATTTAGAAGTTTAATAAATATAAATTTCCAATGAAATCATTTGGTAACGTTTAAGACCTCTCATTACATTGATTTGAAAATTGATTTATTTTTCTCACTATCCCATTGGTGTATTATTACCTCACTCTCCCGTAACCGCACATTTCTTTCAGTTGAATGAATATATAAAAAACAAATAGTTTTTTGAAATAGTGGGGAGGCACAGAAAAAAAGGAAAAAATACGTTTTACTCGTCGTGTGTAATTAATTACTTGTATAACTAAATTTCAACTTCACGAATCCGGCAAATCCATGTCTCTTATATTTCATTTTCTAAAACAGAAAAATTTTCACTAAAAATTTGAGCAAATACCTAAGTAGGACACGAAAGTTCGTCTCTAAACTTGCTCAAGTTTTGTTCAACGACGAAACTCTCAGAGTGAGCGATTCTCGCGGATTACCACCATTGTCTTATTCAACTCAACGTCTTATACGCAGCCTACATTGACAGATGAGACGACATTTACCAATGCTTAAAGAAATGTTTACTCATCTCTACCTAAATATAGCGGAGGTGGGGGTTGTGTAAAAATACTTCTTTTTGTCTTATTAGTCATGGAGGTAAATTATCGCACAAAGAGAAATTGTACATCGAGCATCGGCAATAGTGCTGAATTCTGTCTTCGGTAACGGAAAGATTACCAGACGACGCAGTCTCCGTGTTCTACAACTGAAATTCTCTTATATTGTGAGAAACTTCTTCAACAGAAAGAAGTCAGAAGGCCTTGGTTTTCATTCATTCGTCAGCAAGTCAGGTAACTACAGGAGACCTTGGATCAGTCCACGAAATTGAAAGAAGCGTAATTTATCTTCCTTCGTATCCGGATATTTTATACGATACGGATATATAGACGACACTCTTATGCATGCAATGTTTCCATTAAAGACATTTCCATGAAATATTTATATTAAGAATCATCAAATCACATTCTTTNTATATATATATATATATATATATATTTTCTTATTAAAGCACATATGGGAAATGAGTTAAGGTGGGAGCAGCAGCCCTTCATCCAAGTCAAAGTCAAATCACTGAGATGTATAACTGTTTTCGTTATTATTATTGTAATTGTTTTTAAAAACACAACAATATGAATTTTAACGAATAAAAAAAATCATGTGTTAATTCGTATCTATCGGTCAACAATATTCGAGAAATCGCTGGAGTGTTTTGAAATGTATTAGAAACATGGAGGTGACCGAGCACAAGGTGATTTGTGATTTGTGCCTCATCTCAGCTCAAAGGGAAAAGTGAAGAATCTTCTTCTCGAATGACCTACGGTGACGGAAACAAAATACTTACAAGGGAAAATTTACTATAATGAATCGAAGAAAACGTCTGACATCATTTTCGTGATTTAAAAGTTGGTCAGGTTTTGAGAATAAAATGTTTTCTCCATAAGACGCAAAATGTATTACACCTTGATTTAAAATTGCTATTATTTTTTAATTTAAATGGCTGGTGAGGAGTGTTTTTCAAGTTGAAATCACAATAAATACGTTTTACGCCTACTTAAGATTTAATGTCAGTTAGTGATTTAATTCTAATATCTCCGTAAATTGCCATTTCTTCGTTTGTAAAGTACCGGAGAAGATCTTCAGCTGGAAGCAAAGAATTCGAGGTAACGGTTCTGTTGATACCGAAGAGGAACAAGTAGTTGCTGTTGGTGGAACATTAACTTCTTATCAGTCGCCAGCTGTCGGGGCAGTTGCTCAATGACGGGAGCAGTTGGCAAACACATCACTCATCATCACAAGTGCAGTCAATGCATTCATTTAAAAGATCATTAGCTCATTTCCCGGCGTTGCCCCGGATTTTTCTTTAAATTAATTCCCTTTAAATTTTTTTTTTTTTAAATCTATCTACGTAGTAAGATTAAAATAGTTTTCCGCACAGAGGCACGAGGTGGCAGCACCACTTCATGAAAATTCTTCAACAATCTAAACTATTCGTTGAAATTTTACGATTTAAAGTCGTTTTTTATCTTTGTTAAAAGCAAAACTCAAATAATCTACTACATTTTATTTTGATGATTTCTTGCTTCTTAAATTGAGTTATTTTAACACTTCTATTTTTAATAACGTTTTATCCATAATTTAGGTTAATTTTTGTGGATAGACATATGGCGTGGGGGACTTTATTGTAGAATTCTTTGAGACAACAACTTTTTTCGGATTTTATCGACATTTATTGTCAAAAATCATTTCTATCTTTCTTATCACATATTTAAAAAATAAAATTTAGCCTTTTGTGTTCATCCTGGACGCGTCTAAACAATCTCATGTCCTTTTGTTTAAATTTCATCACGATCGGATGTTTTCATAATTCAGTGAGTCGACATAACAAGTGTTTTCGAAATCTGTCAATGAACTATGTACGTCTAGGTCAGCAATTACTTGGTAGTTTGCCTTAACATCACAATATTGAGGCAAAAAAAAACTAAAGGAATATTTTGATAATTTTCTTCCGTAACAGTCCAAACGCGATCGCATTGATCTGTTTTAATTCTATCTTCGCAACCACCGCACTGACCGTGTCGCGCCAACACTCGTTATCCAATCATTAACAGATCTCTTAATATACTTATAAACTTCTTTAATTCAACGTTTTCTGTTCAAAGTCATCACATAAGGAATCAATAACTCATCTTTCCATATTTCATTTTGCGAAGTTTACAGCCCTGTGTCCCAAGATGCATCACAAAATAAAACAAAAACATCTATCTTCTAAACGTCAACGGGAATAATAATAATAATAATAATAATAATAATAATAATAATAATAAATTTGTTTCTTACTATTTATAACATAGATATAGTTTTATCTATACCCGGTTCGGTTGTACGTACGTCATCTCTGTATCAATCCCCATCACGGTCCGGGTTTTTCTCCAGTTTTCCTTTGAGCAGTGCGGTTGGAAGAGAGGTAATGGTCCCTTTTCCTTTCCTTCGAAGAGAAAATTTGCATATAAACAATAAGACACACTTGCGTACCTTTTAGTGCAAAAGAAAGAATCCATTTGGAGTCTCTTGTCCATATGCAAAGTGACTTGACCGACCCCCAAACCGGTCTCTGTGGGTCGGGACCGAGAGCCACAGGCCGTTTAATACGAGGTTATTTTCTTTCAAAAAGAGCCTCTATACAATTTCATGCAGCTTATCACGAATAATAAATAAAGCAAATGAGACGAAGTCATTGTGTGACTCATGTTATTGTACGCTATGTACAACAATACATACAATACATGCATAAACGGACGCTATGAGGAAATGAAACATTACGAACTTTTATAAACTTTGACAACTTAATGCGAGGAGAAGAAAAAAGAAAAGAAAAGAAAAGAGAGAAGAAGAGGTTGCTATGGGGAGCAGAGGATCCGAGGTGAATGCGAGGGCGCCGATTGATTCGAGACAAAAGGTTAAGAAGTGTTTTATTGCATTTGAGGTTACACTCTTTTTCAATTTCTTTAATGTAGTTTAAGGCAGAGGTCCAGTGGATGCACAGCGCTTCTTTACAATCATGAATCCATATTCAAATATTCAATGAAGACTCTTTATCATGTAATTTATTTTCAAGTTTGAAAAGAAGGAAATAAAACGTCAGAGTCAGCATACNCCCCCCCCACACACACACCTCGTCTCAAGTTAATAAAATATAACAAAATACATATTTGTGTTGCATTTTTCCCCCCATTCAGATGATACAATCTCCCACAATTGGAACTAAAATGCAGCCCCTTAACGCACACCACGTTGCATTTTTCAAGTTCAAGAAAGTGAGTGTAACGCATCCTGACCTTAACTGTCTCTCGCCGTGAGATTTACTGCGATGTTTTGATTCTCTCATATACGTCTGTGCGCAGCGATTCTGAGTAATCACTATGATGAATCACTTTAATTCGCATTTTCGTATTTAAGATAAATTTTACTTGTCGATGCACGTGATCTAATTTTTGTTCTCTTTTTTTCACTTTAAAATAAAAGGTACTTCACATGAACGTCAAAGTTTTGTTTTGAACTTTTTTCAAAAATTGGTCCAACGATTTTGCTTCAATTTTCTGTACGCAAAGTATTATTAGTATGCATTACATCCGTTTTATTGATATTTTGCTTCAAAGTTTCGTATAGACGCAGTAAAATAATTTCTGTCTGCTATACTTACGCATTATTTTACAGTTTCAAGCAGCTTTTAATAATACTTAGCAGTGAAAAGCAAAACGCACTACAGATACGAAAATTCGTCAATATCTGTCTACAAAGATAATTACATTCACATGCGATATTTTTAATACAGATACGTCGATGTGTTTTGAAGTAATGTTCTGAATGTTTTTATTTTACTTCCAAATTTCAAATAAAAGACCGTAATAAGTTCATCTAACGACTTTGAACAGCGGAAGACAACCAAAATATAGAGGAGACCATTCGCCAGAATTGACCCTTTCACTACAGAATTTTTATTCTCACTCTATGCGCTGCAGATGGAGAAACGTATATGAGAAAGTACAAAGTGCAACGGTTTTGCAATGGCACTAGTTTTTACTTTTCGGTCACTCTCCGCACGCACACAAAAGATTTTGGAAGTCCCCATACACTAATTTGTTTGCATGCGTACGAGTGCATATCCTATACGCTACGTTGTATTATAAATAATTTAAATATCAATTTCAACTATTAATAACTTTAACTATTTTATATATATTACGGTTTTAAAAAGACGTTTCACATGATTTTTATTTTGACCCATTTGAAGATCAGAGGTGAACCGCTGGTTGTACTGAAACTTGGGTAACATCCCTATAGGAAGGTTGGTTGGTTGGATGGTTGGTTGGTTGCCCTCCCCAGAGATCGCGTGCAGCTGATGAGACTTTTGGATGAACCTTGGCTCTGCTACCATGAACCAAAGATGAAACGACGTCTTCATAACTTCATCCAAGGAATCAATGAACGTTTTCTCAGCTTCTGCCTTCAATCGAATGAAATTGTAATACTTTTGTAAATTTGTATTTTTTACAACACCTTTACACTCTACTATTAAAAATTCGTATTAACAACGAAAAGAAATAAAATGAAATTTATTGATGCGACACTCGACTTGGTTTTAATTCGCCGTTTCATAAACATTCCAAAGAACGCGTAGAGCTCGAAGCGTGGGAGGTGCGGCACTAGAAAGTTCTCTGTAGTTAAGGGACTTTCTTCAGATAGCAGTTATCACGAGCGACACTTGACATACTTTTAAATGCTAGTTAAACATTTGCAATCTATATCGGCCAAATATTAAAATTTATATCCCCAGATCTTTTTCAGCTAATGCTGCCGAATGTGGAACAGAAAGTCAGGATTTAAAAATTGGGAGGGAACTAGTAAAATGTTTTTTTGTTTTTCATCTTCACAATCTTTTTGTGTCGATTCGTTCATTATTTATACCGAGGTGAGAAAATTAAAAAAATTATGTAAGCTGTAATTAATTCTCCCGACAGTCCTTCAGAGATCCTCACGACTGACATTGAATAGCATCGAATGTAACATATCTAATATTTCGAAGATATTAAAAAAACTTTTTATCAGTATCTATTTGGTGAACACAGTTTCTTCACTTCCAAAGACAATTAACGTCGATGACATTATTACATTTAGACGAAGCTACCAAGTTCTCGACCGACAGAAGCAAATGGAAACGCGTTCAATCAACTTCATCGACGTATTTTGACAGAGAAATATGCAGAAGTGCAGAACTCATCACGACACGAAGTTATATTTGTATCTTTTTCATAAAAAAGTTTATATAAATCGTCTCCAGTTACTTTTTACCGAAGAAGAATCCATTCACTCAACTCCCCGATGTCAACAACTCAGGATCTGTTTTTCTCCGCGTAAATAAATTTCTTCCGACATAATTCAAAATGGAAAAGGTCCTAGTTGAAGGCAAATCATAATATGATAAATTTATTGTCAAGAAAGCATAAGTTACAAACTGCCATGTATGACCACGTGGAGGACAATAAACTAATTTACTCTCCGGAAGCAAGCAAGGGACGTATTCCATCAATTCCGATCAAGGGCCCTAAGGCAGAGGCGGATTCAAAAATAATTCAGCAACAGTTCCTAGATAAGATAAAAAGTTAGCTGCGAGTTATAATACATATATAATGTCAATATGTTTGTAATTTTAAGCAAAAAATTACATGTACAAGTTATTATCGAACTATAGATTATTCTGAGTATAGTGTTTAAAAAATCATGAGATGAAAAAACACTAAATTCACGATTTATTGTTACAATAAACACGCCCCTAGACAAGGTCTAGAGAACCTGTATAAGAAATCCACCTCTACCCGAAGGAAAAACGGAGAAAAACCCGGGGCCAGGATGAGGCTACAGAATTAATGTACACAACCGTGCCAAAGTTGAGTACACATAAAACTAAATTAATATGAGCCATACGGCAACACAATCATGCAAGAAAATAGTTTTTGAAATTGTTATAAGTTATTTAAAAAGTGCTACAGCAATGGCGTGATAAAGTACAAGACGAATTTAACTTTTATTAAAATCAATAAATTCTTTTACAGTGTAGAAGCACTGGTGCAGGAGGTAGTTTTTAACCGCAGATTTGAAGATATTCAATTTCATAATGTCTTTTATATTCTTGGGTAAAGAATTATATAGAACGATTCCCGAATCATATGTTGAGGTTCATAAAAATGTTTATTTTGTTTGCCTCCATAATGAGTTACTGTCATAATGATAATAAATTATTATTATTATTATTATTATTATTATGGTTATCCACAAACATATTAAAAATTTCCAAAAATTAAAATAAATAACGTTGTAACATTTTCTTATCGTTTATCTCGTATTTCCTCTCTCTCTCTCTCTTCCGGAACCGTCCACCTGTTCCTCAGATGTCACTTTAAGGATTTGTATACATTTCGATTGATAGTTTCCCTTTACTGATTATTTGTAATTTTTTAAAACTAAGTTGGTTGGAGATTTTTCCTGACCTAGTAGGGTAATTTATTGTTATTATTATTATTAATAATATTACCATTATTAGACATCGTGTTCTTGATTTATTAAAACGCGAAGAGACTATAACAAAGTAGTGTTAGTGACACCGACTCTTGGTCGTGAGGAGACCTCGATTGATGATCTGCTGCACAGGTTAGCCACCACACAAATCACAAAATGGAGTTTTGCTTCGAAAACATTCTCAAGAGACGAAATTCACTTTCAAGTCTCTTCACTTCAACAAAAGCAATGTTAGAGCGGTAACGCGAAATTTTTGTGCGGAGTCATTAAGTTTAAAACGTAACTTGATGTTTAAGTTCAATGTAAAAAAGTTTCAATTTGAATCATTGTTCCTGGACATTGACATTTAACGACACTAAAAGCAACTTCACTGATTACGAACAAATTATTAAATAAAATTGTGTTAGATTAAATTTTTGGTCCAAACATTTCCGATGACGCTTAACTTAACCATCTCAATGACCAAAAGATTTCTTTACAATAAAGTCATTTAGCTATTTTTCACTCCTCATTCGTGTATTCACGGAGACGACACTACTTTATGCGAATCCTGTTTCGTCTGTCGTGCAAAAGGTACATACACGCACCAGGTACATAAAATGTTTGTTAGAATGTATTATTATTATTATTAATAATAATAATAAATAATAATAATAAATTTATTGTCAAAACACAGTATAGACAGCGTATGACCACGTAGAGGACAATAAACTAATTTACTCTCCGGAAGCAAGCAAGGGACCATCCCATCAATTCCGATCAAGGGCTCTAAGGCAGAGGCGGATTCAAATTTTTTTTTGCATAAGTTCCTAGATAAGATAAAAAGTTAGCTGCGAGTTATAATACATATATAATGTCAATATGTTTGTAATTTAACGCAAATATGTTTGTAAATTTACAAGTACAAGTTATTATCGAACTATAGATAATTCTAAGTATAGTGTTTAAAAATCTTAAGAGTTGGAAAAAAACACTAAATTCACGATTTATTGTTACAATAAACACTTTGCCCCTAGACAAAAGCCTAGAGAACCTGTATAAGAAATCCGCCTCTACCCGAAGGAAAAACGGGGAAAAACCCGGGCCAGGATGGGAAACCCGGGCCAGGATGATGATGATGATGATGATTATTATTATTATTATTATTATTATAGGAATAATTTCGAGCAAAGAGATTAAATACAATATTTTTGGTGTGTGTGGGGGGGTATAATTGCACTCCCCCACCCCCCACACTATTATTAACTTGACTTGAAGTTCACTTGAAGTGACTTTAACTTTTCCCGCAGATCCAAACTCTCTACTCAATTTGTCCTCTTCCCATTCGGTTGCTTCCGTAAAACCCAAATCACTACAGGTGTTATTACAAGTCAAGCGCATAGCGTAGGTGATTTTAACGAATATATATATATAACCTCCCCCCTACCCCCACCCCTACCCCCACCCCCATCCACATCCACTCCATACACACGCTCACACCCGCAAAGAAACGTGTAATTCCATCGTTGTCCGACGCCTCTCCAAGTGCTCTGGAAGTTTGACGATATCAAGTTCTAAACTATCAACTTTCCAACTGCAAAATTCATTACAAAAAACAACGTGGCATTAAATTCCCATTTTATATTTTCAAAAGTTTTAGAATATTAAGAAACCGGAAGTGGAGAGTGGAGGAAATGAGCTTCTGTTCAGAACTAGGTTTCTTCTATTCCCAAACCTCAAGTTTGGTTTCGAAACTTCAATTTGATCGTGAGACATCAAGGGAACAAAAAATCTTAACATGCGACTTTTTGGACGTCATCACCAAAATTTGGAAATAGACTCTTCTACCGGAGCCGATTTGCAAAGATCCGACGAGATCTCGAAACAATTCTTCTTCGGTCAATCACAACACTTTTCTTACACTCTCTGTATGAGAAGAAGGTGAGAACGCCATTTCCGTTTCTCGACTGAATGTGAGCGAAATGTTTATCTAATCTTCTTCCTTCGGACGCAGGAATTGATCCAGGAAGAGTCGCGAATATGCAAATGTCATTTGTATTCAGCTTCAGCAAAAGAGCTAATTTATTTTAAGCACTCGACATTCCAAAGACTTACTTTCTTTCTAATTTACTTTTTTATGTTTCAAAAATAGAAATATTTATTCAACACAATTTTTCGAAATCAATAAAACAAAAATATTAAATAAAATACATTTATTGCCATTGGAATTTTTTTTGCAAGAAACAACAATTCGATTAACTCTTGATGTTACGTAGTATTATACATTCAATCTTATCGAATCGCTGCTCGGATGCAGGCGCGCGCGCAGGGCATCTGCCCCGTCGCGACGAGTCGCTCTCATTTCTAGATCTAATGCTCTTTCGGTGCGAATGAAATAGTTCGCTATTTTTCTCTCAAGTGCTTTACAAGGATTCGAGTGGAAATAGAACTGTGAGTCGAGTACAGAGCAGTCTTTGAGTCGAAAGCTCTTTGAGGAACATTTTCACTATCTCCTCTTATGCGACCTCGGATTCTCAGTGAAGTGTAGAGTACTGATGATGTAGTATAGAAAACATAATGCGACGAATTCAATGCTAGGTGGTGGATTTGAGATTAACCGGAGATTAACCCTTTTGAAGTCGGTTAAATCGAAAATTCCGTTCTTCGTGAGCTTCTACAACATTCAGACAGTCGTCTCAAAATTGCCAGTTCTCTTCTTCTTCTTCGTTATCTTTCTCTCTCAGTTGACGACGACGACGACGACGATGAAGCTGCTTCAAGAAGAAGAGAACTGTTCAGTTGAAGACACGAGATACGAGAGCTCTTTCTTTTACATTGAAATGGAAGATGCGATAGAAGTATTTTTCTCTCTTCTCTTTTTCTCTCGTTCAGCGTATAATATAATATAGTAGTGACTGAGAACTAGTACATTGATTGTTTGGCGAACGTTTCCTGGAAAGGAAGAGAGAGACATATTGCGACGTGTTTGTGTTGTGGGAGAAGGAGAAGGAGGAGGAGGAGGAGGAGGAGGAGGGAGTTCACACTCCAGTTCGCATTCCCCTCTCGCTTCAGAGAGAGTCTGTTTTTTTTCGTTTTTCTTTCCTTTTTTCGCGTTTGTTAATATATGTACTCTACATACAATAAATACAATGCAATAAAATCAGTCGCCACGACGTCTCATTTGCTTTGCTTAATTGTGACAACCTGACGAAATTCTAGAGGATCATTTTGAACGAAAATAGATTTATCTCGGGAACCTCGGATAAATCGACCAATCTAATAACCGACTGGGGTAATCCGACCCGACCAGACCGATTAAGAAAGGTTCTACTGTACTTTGAGATTATTTAATAGTGAAATTGAATCGGCATTTCTACTAGAAGGACATCAGTCAAGACAACGCAGTGAAACTAAAATAAATATAAAAAGCTCGGATTGTATTGTGGGATATTTCTATTAAGAAAGCACATTTTTATGAGTTTTAAGTATTGTTTAAAAATTGTTAAAAGTGCCGGACTGAGGCCCTATTAGTATATGATAGGCTTTGACTGATTGGCTGACTGACTCATTCATCAACGCAGAACTCAAACTACTGAAGCTAGAAATATGAATTATGAACAGTTGGCGCATTATGTAACGTAAACACATCCACTAAGATATGAATTGTTGAAAATACGATTTTAAAAGGGTAAAATGTGGATTTTTGATTTTTCACACTTTTCACTTATATCTTGCGAACTGCTTGACAGAGTATTTCAGAATTTTTTATGCAAAAAATGTTAATTTAAAAATTGAAATTTCGACAGAATGTTGCATTTGTGTCGTACAGTTCATTTTTTTTTACAATTTATTTTTTCTTCAATAGTTCTCTCGATTTTTAAACAGAGACAACTTAGTATTTCAGGTTAGAAAAATAAAATAAAATATATCATATAAAATATTAGAGATGAAGCAATATTATCTGGTAAATGAGCAGAAGGTGGGTAGCGTTGTTGTCAATATGACAGTGTACTAATAGGGTCTCAGACACTTGACTGAGCATTTTTCTCTATATAATTCATGTGACTGAGGTCATTTTTTTAAGCACAGAACTGTCCAGTTATTCTGAAAGGGTTTTTCCCCCATACAAAAACCAAATTATTTTTTTTTGACTGAGGCCCTTTCGGTACATGCTGATTCAATTGCGACAAAATGGGGCGTTTGTGATAATGTCTTTGTGTAATAATTTACTGCATTTGTAACGTCGCATTTCAGAAATGATATACGAATATGCGTGACAGGAAAATAGTTTCGTATGGGAGTTGGCGATATGTACATCGTATGGTGGATGTGGTGATAAATAGGATATTTATGCCTTTGTGTAACGATGCTTCTCAAGATAGATAACGCAATGCAATCGCAGACTCTTCGACGACGACCTCGCCGCTTCCGTGTTTGTTCGCAGATAGCGCTGAACGCTTCGACGAGACAAAGGACGAACGCGAAGCGCACGAAAGCAACGTAATTGAATATTTATGTTTCCCTTTCAACCGAAGGATCTCTCACATGCACATACAATTTCGAAACTCTCCTTTCGATATCAGGGATGCAAAAATATTAAAAATCTCCTCGTTGAATTTTCAAACCATTTCGATCTATTTGTTTCTTGATAAAGCAAAGTTTAAATCTCTAAGTGAGTCACTTGCTATATCTTCGAGTTCACTGTTATGTTTGCGTACTGCAGTTACACGCGGTTATCTGCGGAATGGTGACGATGAATCAGAGTTCAAGAGAAAGAGAGATATACACGAAGCTGTTGACATCTTCCAATCAAACGTCGGCTCCCTCCCCATCAAACGACAGAAATCGCAGTCTCCTCAAAACTATTCCACATTCGGAGGCGTCTATCTGCTCTTCCGGATTCTCATGTTTTGAAGGGGATCGTACTTATCTCGAAATGAAAAAAAGGAAGTGGAATGGCAATCAATAGTCGAAAGTATAATCGATACCTAAACAGCAAACTGCGTATGATGCGATTTCTTCCAAACAAAAGATTATCAAATGTAGTTTCTTTTGTCCACTAGAACTCATCTGGAGACCTGCTGTACAGCGGATCAATTCTGAACGTCCCAATCAGCTGTGAAGCATCTTTTGTAAAGGGGGAAAAACACAAGAGTTTGAGATGATTTTATTTATTTATTTATTTTTGCTGCTGCTGCTTCGAAGCAACGTCTCGATTTCGTGATGGTTTTGTTTTGATGCACGTTCAATTGTTTTGTGTGTGTGTAAAGGATGAGAATGTGTGTGATACGTGTATTTAAAATATTTTTTCAACACCTGTCTTCAAGTTCCGTGTCAATGAAATAACATTGCAGGAGTAAGGTACGTGTAAAAGGATGAGATCGTGTACACACGGAGTTTTAGGTTCACATTATTAATTAAACGAATTGTGAAATCGAGATATCCTAGAATCTACGAGAATTGTTTATTTCATCGGATTTTTAATTGTTTCGAAAAGGCGTATTTTGGGTTATCATTTATTTGCGCATAAGCGTGTAAACACTCTAATTAGTAATTCATTTACATACTGCATAAACAAAAAAAACACAGAAAAAACTTTTGTGTGATTTTTTTTGCAATAAAGCTCTATCTTCGGAGAACAACACATTATATCACTATTTGCTTTCGAAACCACAAACTTGGAATGTATTTTTAACAATTTGTGGATACTGTTTATAAAGTTTATAATATATTAAGTCCGAAAAATTCAAAAAGGTTTCAGGTGGGGCTTATGTCTGTTGGTTTTTGTGTTGGTAAACTGATGGCTTTGGAAAGTTTGTTGGCGATGGGGCAGCGTTTACATCAACACGTATAGCAATATATAACTATTTCAAAACTTTTTTTTTTCAATGTATTGTGTATTGTGTCTTAGTTTTCATATAAGTTTAGTTTTATATTACGAGAAATAAAAGATTTCATTATTATTCTGTCATTATTTATTGATGCAAAAGGCCTTTTCGGCCGCAAGGCGGTCATCTTCAGTGCTACAATATTTTTTTACAAAATATAAATTACATAATAAATATAAATTAGGACACTATAAATCAATCTATAATAAATGAATGTTTCAATTTATATTTATTATGTAATTTATATTTTGTAAAAAAATATTGTAGCACTGAAGATGACCGCCTTGCGGCCGAAAAGGCCTTTTGCATCAATAAATAATGACAGAATAATAATGAATTCTTTTACTTCTTTACTGTACATCAATATGTGAACATGAGACCAATTCCTCCAAGTTTAGCTTCCTTGGATCAGTTGTGTACATTAATCGTGTAGTCCCATCCTGGCCCGGGTTTTTCTCTGGCGCTTCTTCGGGTGGAGGAGGATTCCTTATACAAACTCACGAAACTATTGTCTAGGAGCGGTATCTATTAAAATAATAAATCTTCAATGCAGTGTTATTTAATAGTTACGATGTATCATCAATGCTTTGCGAATGATCTATAGTTTGATGATAATTCGAATCCGCCTCTGCCCTAGTTGATTGTCCTCGACGTGATCATACGCCGTTCGTAACTTTTGCTTTTTTGACAATAAATTTATTTATTTCACACGCGTCACTGACCCCTTGACATGTTGGCAGGAACTGAGTGAGGTCTCTGCCTTTTGTAATTAACAGAGACACTGAAAATGCAACGTTAGACTTGTATCGATGCCTTTTTCCCGAATATTGCGGAGATGGATCAGGCTACCGGCAACCCTGAGTAACGCACACTTTGAAAATAGCGAAACGGAGAGTCAGAAACATATATCATAAATAGTATATTCTCTAACAATCAAGCTCTCTATTGTCAACTACAAGCGGAAAAATAATTTACTTTGATGGATACAAATATCGAATCACTTGACAGGCGAATTAATTACGAAAGAACAAACATTAGTACATTTGTCGTAAGTGTGGTTTCTGATGGTTTCTCAAATTGCGAAAACGATCCAAGTCTTTAGATTTTGTCCAGATTTTATTAACTATAAATTATCATCGAAGGAAAATTATCTCATTACAAGAACCTACTTGTAATTAACATTTCTAGTACACTATGTTTATCTATAATATCACTATTTCTTTATTTATCTGCAACTCTTTCTAATATCAATGCACAAAAGGACCAAGGGGACAGATTTTGAAAAGCACTCTTCAATATCATTTGGACGCCAAAAAGTTAAAAAATCTGGCAAAAAAGTTTCTTTCTCGAGTTCTTCTGTACTTTGCCTACAATTAGCTGAAGACGACGGCTTCAGGCCTCTTGACGTCACTCGACAAGTGAAAGCGTTGCACCGACAAAAGACACATGACTGTCGTCCGTCGCAGACTCAGTTCTTCATGACTTTCAGGTGAATGACAAAGCATGGAAGTAAATAGTGATGTAATAGTTTCTAAATATGAATATCATATTTGTTTGGACGAGGGGGAGGAGCATGGTAAATAATTTTTCTGAAGCTAAAAATGAGTAAACATAATCTTCTTACATTTTTGCGTCCAACACGTGGTTTTTCAGCCAAATGTGCAAAAAACATCTCTTTTAAATTTTTACGGGATAGTATTCCACGAATGCTTTCGGAAACGTCATGAGTTTGAAAGTAGGAAGATGTTTCCCGAGTGAGTGGTGGTACCAACCAGACAGACAAGATCTTCTGATCAAGTTTTGCGTTAATAGTACATTTCTCAGACAGAAGCAGATGACTAAAGGAGCAAAAAGGATACTTCTTCCATGTCGTATGTGCAGGTCATGCGCCGTTCGTTGGACCACATAATGAATTTGGTTTGGGAGCACAATCTGCTCTCTGGACCCAGACTCCGATTAATGAAAGGCTACACACGATTCTTCCCTTTGAAAGTGGAATGGGTGAGGGTGGTTTTCATATCATACAATGCAGGAAAAGAGAAAAAAGTAAGACAAGTGATTGAAACGTGTTGCTTTGCAGGAAGCCCGAATGGCCAGACTGTTGGAGGATATCCAGCAATATCACAAGCGGCGCTGGGCGGACATCAAGGCCCTCGTCACTCACGAAGACCGAGCACGGCCCCCTGCCACAGCGGCGACGCCCGCAGCGCCCGCAGCGGCGGGAAACGACGTCATCTACCTGGATCTGGATCGCATGGACAGCGTCATGGGGCAAGAGACGACCGCGAAGAAACTGCGATGGATGGTGGTGCAAGGGAACGTCGCCATCTTACGAGTCTCTCCCTTGTGGACGCTGCAGAACGATTTCTTACTTCAACGGCACTTCAACGCGCAAATGGCGGCCCTGGATTTCCTTTACACGGAACATTGAAGCAGCTCTACAATCGAGATTTCAGTAGTTCATTTCGTCTTCCCATTCAACCGGAAATAGTGGAATAGACAGAGATAAACAACATTACAAGAAATAGAAAACACACAAGTACATTGTTGAGAGACACAGACTGACATGACAAAAACGAATCTTGATATAACAGACCACAGTCTTGGAAAGGATTTTGTTAATTAAAATATTTTACACTATACATTTGTTAACGCATTTAAGATATGTGTACAATAATATTAAATATTTAAATTAGAAAAATAAGGTTTAAGAATTAATGTCAATTGTAAGTCGAATATATGTTTATAGAATTACAAAATTATTTTTTGTAATAAAAGTAGACGAAATGGAAGTGTTGTTAATAAAGAAATGTTTCTACACTTACAATGCAACTTTTAGGAATGCATTATGATGAAATGGAAATACAAGGGACACACAATTTGAAAGCTCTAAAACAAAACAAAACAAAAACAACAACATTTTCAATAGTTTTAATAAATTTATTTTGGAATGAGCAAATTTGATGAAAGTGCTCATGCCAACCCATCAGTTTAGAGAAGGTTATGGTCGCCCCAGGGGACTGACATCTAGAAAGTACGTGTTTGGCAAACACGGGACGCAGAGCTGAGTCCGGCATTACCACTTACTTGTGCAAGCTCCTTCCTTTCTCTTTCCCGACCTTCCTTGGTCATCTCTTGTTCTTTTCGTTCCCGACGCTATTAGGGCTAGGGTTATCTTTCATTTTCCTCATTTTTTGTAATGTTTTGATATGTTTTGATACATTGTAATTCAGGAGGGTTTTTAGTGGGTAGGGTTGAGTCATTCGGCGAGTCCCACGCGCGGGGAGAGTCATGTCGGGCTCTCCCTAAGTGCGTAACTGCATTTTCCCTACCTGTACAAGTTTTTAGGGCTTTAATAACCTTTGATGTCGAAATGAGCCGTAAAGCCCCACAAAAAATTTAAAAAATAAATAAAAGGTATCATCATTGTATATTCTTCACAATCTTTTAACATATATATTGAAGGTAGATACGATGATCTGTTGATGTATCTAAAGCATCTCAAAATCAAGACCAAAAGTTATATTAAGCATAAATATATATTTGTTTAGGTTACAGAAATGGTGAAGTTCTGAGGCCATAACTCTACTCCAGAGGCTGTTAAAATTTACACTATAAGAACATCAACTTTAAAAAAATTATTCCCGGGGGGGGGGGGGGGTGC
This sequence comes from Laupala kohalensis, assembly GCA_002313205.1. NCBI lineage: Eukaryota > Metazoa > Arthropoda > Insecta > Orthoptera > Trigonidiidae > Laupala > Laupala kohalensis. The sequence goes on along the minus strand of NNCF01135648.1, from coordinate 69,755 downwards.
GTGTGTGCAAACAGTCTTTTACTAGAAAGTGTGGGAAATTCTACAATGTGGCAAAGCTAATCAGCTTTACTTCAAAACATTTCTACAATTATTTTACATTGCTCTACACATTCAATAGATACTGCATGAGGGTGTTCAATTCAATCTTTTGCACGTCACAGGAGTGACACGAAGAGAAGAGTGTTATCAGAGCAGTATCTTATTTTGGAGTAACATATGCGAACTCAGAGAGATAAAAATTACATTTTATTTGAAAGCCATGAACCTGTAGTTTGCTCAACAGTTGCTTATCTAGGTAGAGGAGGCGAGGGGACAGAGGATAAAAGTCTCCAAATGGATAAAAAGTAGAAACAATAATAATAACACATAAATTAGGACACCAATATAAAAAATAAAATAAAGAATAATTGTGATTATTGTAAATGTCCAAAAAAAAAGAAGTAAATTTATTATTGTGAAATAAAGCTCTTAAAAAAAACAAAATACAGTGCTGCAATCAATATGTATTTGTAGTCAATAGAAGATAGTTGTGTGTGATTTGAAGATGTCGGGGGGGGGGGGAAGGGGGGCTTCCTTAAATGCCTTTTGCCCTGGGGTCTCATCAGAGGTAGGTACAAGTAATAATTCACCGATGATGACTGAAATTAGCAATTTAAAAAAAGTGCGGAATTAAAAATAGTTTACTCACAGCTAAGTAAGGTCATTTTACAAATTACAATTAAAAACCCGAAAACCCCTTCTGATCAAAACCCCTCATTACAAAGATTATTATTTAGACACATTATCTTAAGTTTGAATTCTCGTCTAACATTTCAACTATGTTCTGCTTCTTTAACTAATATTTGTTTCAATGTTCAAATGGAGTTCAACTCTTTTGGTGAAAGTTCCCAAATTGTTTCTCAAGTGACGGTACTCTTATCGCTGGATGATTCACAGAAGCCTCTGAAGCACATGATGCGGTTAATTCACTCGGCGACTGCCTCTCAGACAAACTTCATTGCAGATCGAATGGAATCGAATGGAAGTACATATTCACGACCCAGGTGACACTGCTCGAGGCTTGATGATCTCTTGGATGAAGTAAATTAAATTCAATACTAGATACAAAAGCTGAAAATCACATTTACCACTTTCACGATAAACTGGGATTAATACACAAATCAATAATCGTGTATTCGTGTGGATGTGAAATATTTACTTTGGCCCACAGATTGGTATCTAGAATACAAAACCATTATACAGGTTAAAAAACTAATCAGGAAACATTGCAATAAATGCATTTAAAAAGGATTTCTCTAGAGCTTGTTCCTCTGTGTGGCGTCTCTGGGTCGACAGTAAATAAGAAGATGAGAAAAGAAAGAGATTTTGTGAAGGAGCATTTTCCCATCTCATAGTGAAATGGAAATAATCTACTTACACGGTAGTTTCAAATTTTACTTGGTAACAGAAAGTTTGCAATGAACGGTATGGATTAATTATGCAAATACAAAATTAAAAGTCAACAAATTGCTAAAAAAGATGATCAGTATTGTGGCAGAACGAATAAGTCGTCTTTAAATAATAGGAGAATATATTTACTTAATTTATGAATCGAAATAAAACACCTCGGCTAGCTCTCCTCAGGGTTCCACAATAATTTTAACGGGGTTCGATTTATATCCGAAGGAAAGGGGCCATACAATGGTTCCAATCAAGGAAAACGCCAGACAAATAAATCCATTTATGAAAGTTAATTTAATTCCTTAAAAATCTTCCCTTAATTACATATCCCCCAAAAGGCACAAATATGACTTGTGGTCTTTGGACCATACTCTTCAACGTCTAATTTGACGTCATCCCCCCAAAAAAAACACAAATACAACTCGTGGTGATTCAATCATTCACCTTTCACGTCGAAGTGACGTTATCCCCACAAAAAACACAAATGCACTGAATTTAAAAGATTGTCTTATTTAATTAACAAAAAAACATTTCCTTATCTCTATGACAATCTTCACACACTGAATTTAAATACAATCTTAATTAACTTAATCTTAATTAACAGAAAATCTCTTCATGTTTTTACAATTACAAAGCACAGAATTAAATGACGGCTTGAATCCGTTTAAGTTAAAGTCTGCCTGGGCACTCAGGTAGTTTAAAGTTCGTGCCTTTTTTGCATGAATTCAATCCACTTCCACTTGAACGCTTAAGCGCATACGACGGTGTAGGTCGTCACAATGACCACCAGACGTACTTTACCTCAACAAGATGACCACGCTCGCGTGGGCCGCTCGTACAAAGGACCAGGGCGACACCAGCAATAGGAGTGACCTCTGAAGTCGGCGAGACGTCAGTTTCTCCCCCAGAAACTCCGCTAAGCAATGTTCACGGCGTCAGCGTCTGCGCAACACTCTTCGAGCTCGAAGCTTCGCGTACGAGAAGTCTTTCTGAACGATTGACCACATTAGCTCCTTCCGGAAACTTAGCGGTGAAATTCGCTCAACGGCTGCACGAATCTTTGGAGGGAAAATGTGAGCTAGCACAATCTAATCTCCTCCGAAAACTTAGTGGTAAGAGAGAAAATCTCTAAGTCTCAGCTATGAATGAGCACAGACGAACTACGTCCAAAAATCTAGATGTTCGAAACGAATAAGATGTGTGCGAACTAAACACATCTACGTCTGAACTATCAATGAGCTCGGACGAACTACGTCCAAAAATCTAGACGTTCAAAACGAATAAGATGTGAGTTAACGCATCTGATCTCCTCCGAGAACTAAGTCGCGTGAGCGACGAATGAAACTCGAATGGGCCGTGAACTGAGCGTTTGAGTACGAATCGAGAATTGAGAGATGCGATTGAGAACTCAGAATTTGAGTAGCGATTGAGAGCGATTCAGCTGTGTGTCTCCCTTAAATAAGCTTCCTCCCTTCTTCTTCCCCAAAATTTCCAAAATTTTGAATGTCATGTGACCGAGAGTTCCCCAATGCCAAACAAATTTCCCCCTCCTACGCATGGGTTCTCATTGGAACGTTTTAAAGGGGCTTCTAGAACATTCTCAACGACTTTTAAATTTTCAACGCTTTTTTCCAGAAAGTTCGTACATTTCCATGCTCACATCTGGTCGTTGTGGGGTGGGTGAGAACTTCTCCAACACTCTTGCGAGCTTCGGCACATCTGGGGTTTACGACGAAGGGTATTTTCTTTTACCTCATCCCTTCGCCCGCCTGCGATTTCTAAACCATTATAAAACTTTATGGCATCAAAGAAGGCCGCCGAACATGGGTCACCGGCCTTGTACCGCGTCACCCTCCAACGAACTTTGAAATTTAAACTCCCAGGCTTATTTTACCAGATGTACAATTTAAATTTTATAAATAATCCCGAAATGATTCAAAACTCACAGTATCTAATTAGAAATGTTGGTGACAAAGATTAAAGAACCACACGATAAATACATTTTAATCAGAAATTCAAAATATATACATAAAATTTTTAATGTTAAAATACCAGAAAACGTCTAACCCACCAACACAGAGAGATCGTTAAATCATATTTTCTAATGTTCTCATTAAATAATAATTGTGACTAATTAAATAAATTAAGAGATTAATGTGGTTACTGTGAACAACCGACATGTGAAACAGTTCATATTAGCAAAAAGATTTAAACTGCAAAAGTTAAAAATCCCAACTGTCGTGTTCTGAAAGGGGAGCTTAGAGGTCGAAGACCAGGGAGTTCAGTTGTGCTCGACTGACAAGTGGGGGGTAACATCTTCTGAAAACATAACTTTGACTAAAAAGCTTTAACAAGTAGTAAGAAAAGAAAAATATGTTTTAATTTGTAATGTTATTGAAGAAATCGAAAGTGTCTACTTCATCTCTCTCATAAAATAAGTATGGTAAAATATACTTCAATATCTCATTTTCTTTTCACACTGAATAAAACGATTATAAAAGTGGGGTCATAAAAGATACATGTGCATAAAAAGTAGATTTTTTTTAAAACAAGAAAGATAAAAATATTGTATACCTCTCGTGATTCACACAAAAAAGGTTCCTTTGGAATACAATCTCTCAGTGGGTCAATGCTAAACCTTCCAATTTCTAGAAACACACAGGTTTTTCTCCAGTTTTCCTCAGACGGTGGCGTATCTTCCATGAGCACGAATGTCATCCATCTTTAGCCTCTGCAGCCCTTGAGCCCTTCATCAAAATTGATGGGACGGTCCTTTGCTTGTTTCTGGAGAGTAACTTTGTTCATTATCCTCCACGTGGTCATACATGGCAGTTTGAAACTTCTGCCTTTTTGATAGAACAGTTTGTTTATTTATTCATAAAAGGCAAAATAAAACAATGTAATTGCAGGTTTATAATGTTTGGACACTTTGATTCATTTAATGGTGATGTGTAATATAAAAACTAAACCAGTCTCAAAAAAACAAACAAACAAAAAACGGTTTCTGTTGAATTTTTCTGTTCAAACTTTTTCTCCTCTCAAAAGAATCTCCTCAATAGCGATGGAGCCTTGATCAAAATCAAAAAGAAATCCCGTAAAATAAATCAATGGACGAGGGTGGCAAAGGGAGTGAAGCGACTTAATCACAGCAATGTTAGTTTCTATCTTTCACATGAACACGTAAATCGTAAAGAAAAGGAGATGCAGACGTAAATATTTGAATCAATTGTTGAAAAGATAAGGACTTATTATTATTATTATCATAAACTTATAAAGTTTAATAAGAGTAAAACAAAAAATATATAAAAAACATTAAATTTATTAAATATTTTAAGACTGAAATATTACAAAAGTAATATCACACATAAAATTACATTTATTTTATAATCTCATGTATAACAAAACTAAGAAGAAGAAGGGAAAAGAAAGAGACAATATTTGAATTAATTAATAAGTTATGTCATGAGGAGTAACTGAATGGACACATCAATTTAAGAAACAGTCAATCGCAAGTACAAAAAGAAATTTATGCTCTAGAATGTTCTTACTTGCTACTATTACATCACATGAATAACATCATCCAAAGTTTAATCTATTTTCCATTTCAAATCACAAGGAGAGCATTAAACCTTTTGATATGTACAAAACATTGAAATTAGAAGTATCTAAACCGTTCCTCATCTTCAACACAATTATTTACACTCGTTTACTTAAATTAAGTTGCAACTGTTGCATACTTCGCAATACTGAACAATGGAATGTTGAAGTTACGAGAGCTATTTCTGTAGCAGCTAATCTCTCCGCCAAGACGAGGAGTTAAGTAGATCGATTTCATATCACGATTCAACAATTTAATTAAATTGTTCTCCCATCCATTAACGACACTTAGCTAGTGAAATACGTACATTTTTTTAGTCTTGCAGTTTCCCTTGTAGCAACTATCACATGGAATGTAAAGAAACATTTCTTCAGAAGAATACTACACACTTGGATCAGTTGAAGGATCATCACTCGCAAAATAAACCAATAACTCTATCTAACACTCAAAACAACTCGCTTCTCTTAATTTATAGCACATCAATTTGTCATCGCTTCTTTCTCTACAGTTGTATCTTCTGTTTGATTTAGGAGGATTCAAAATGCTTACTCTGGAATCGTACAGCAGAAAGTCTCGGTGATGTCTGTCAGCTCCCCGTTGGAATGCTAAATTAAAGTACTGCTACCGTAGGTGCTCGTTTCCGAACCTGCTTCTGTTCGTCGAGAACAGTTTCAAAAGCCTGATATATGTTTTCGGGCAAATGATCGAGTATCATACGAGGCATTATCCGAAACTCTGTGAATTCCTCAGCAACGGCCCAACGCATCTCATAAGTTGGCCCCCCTGTATTGGTTTTCCTGCAAAAGAAGAAATTCTGGTTCAGAAATAATTATTGAAGAGAAAACTGAAATTAAAATAATTGATTTTTGTTTGTTTTGGAAGGGTTGGTAATTCAGCAATATTTTTTTGCTTTCTATGTACTTTGATAAATCCTAAAATTTATTTTAAAAATTATATAAAGTATTTATAAATAAACTTAAGAAACACTAATCTTTTGGTGGCAATAAATTTGTTTCACAAGAGATGAAGGATTGAAGAAAAATTCAAACAGGATGTATTTGTAGAAGAAAAAAAACCAGTTCAGAATTTTATATACCTTTCTTGTTTCGTTTTCTTTCTTCTCGTAATATGGAGAATTTTCCCAGGTATGTACAAATGAGTCCTGCAAAATCTTCTTTGTGCAATGTCCCTCACAAACAACAAGGAGTCCTATTAAAAAAAAGGAGAAAAAAAAATTATTGATGGGACAATCCCTCGCTTGCTTCTGGAAAGTATAATAGCTTATTGACTTTCACATTCTCATAGGCAGGTTGTAACAGACTTTATGGCAATAAGCTATTTTTTAGAAAAATATATTTTATACTTCATCGAACATTCCATAAAGAAATGTTCTCAACCAATTTCTTTGGACAGTTCTATTTTTTCACACAATTTCTACACAAGTTCCTGATAAACTCTCTCTCTCTCCTACGTAGCAAACACAGGAAGTGGAGATGCCAGATTCGACTACCTATGTCGCCTTTTTCACCTGCTATCGCAATGTTCCTAATATTCTCAGAACTTAAATCTGTATGCATTTATGTTTAAACCAAATAAAGTCCCCCCATCCTTATCTTACAATGGAGGAAGAAGAGGAGGAGGAAGAAGAAGAAGAGGAGGAGGAAGAAGAAGAAGGTGAAACAAAGTAAAAGGGCAATATTTCTGAAAGGAAATACTTAATCAATGTTTCATGTGAAATGATGGGCTCTGGGAAGTTTAAGCATAACAATATGCAAATGAAAGTAGTTTTCATGGATAATTTATCTAGTAACTCAAATATTCTCTATAACTTCTCTACATGTGATTCTAGGTAAACAATTGAAACACTCGTCTTCCTGTCATCGGCACCCGAAAAGCTTTTTCCTCATATTTCAGCTTCTCCTCTCGACCTCATCCGATCCCCGTGGTCATCAACTCTACTCCAAATTCTTCTTCATGTACCATTTTTTCCTCTTTTCATTCTCATTCATAGTTTTAAGTTCATGTCAAAGTATCTTTGCCCAAATGCATCACTTCTCAAAACTTTTGCAATCCAAGCACCAAGCCAATCAATTTAACAGAATCTCTCGCACAAAATCACAAGTGGAAAGAATGGAGTCAATAAACAATGTTTGACGTCGTTTGCAGTGTACCTCCTGGAATCCCATTCTCTCATAATTTTTCCTATTTGAGAATTACTCAACAATCAGTTCAATGAAGTAATAGAATTAAGATCATTACAATAAAAATATTCATATGTTAAATTCACGAATTGGTTTTCAAAACCATTCGGTATGTACAAATCAATTTTTTTTTTTTTAGAAAATGAAGAATTTTTAAAGCATTTTTGACATTTTGATTGTTTATGTCCTATTCCGATTTCACTTCCAACCGGAGGAAAGAAATCTTAGAAGTCATTTAAAAATTACTTTTACCAGATAAAAATGTATCAATTACCATTCGTAATGAATATCTAAAGGTAGTATTAGATGAACAAGGAGCAATACTCACATCTGAGCTGGATGTGGGAGGTGTGTTGAGAAGCAAAGGTAACTGTCCAGGAGTGGAAGGGGTGGGCAAGTCGTTCTTCCAGGTGGATTCCAAGTCACGAGCTGGGATGCCAAAGATGGCATATCCAAACCCATTCAACATAATACGATACTGTGGGGGGAAAAAAATACAGTAAATTAAAAATGATTCTTTCACAATTAAAATCATTCAATTGTATTAAAAATAGTCAACTGCGATGTATTTCTTAATGCTAAGACAAAGAGAGAATAATTTTATAGAAGAAACCAAGTTTTCCTCCAAACGGTTTGTCAAAGAAGTGTATTCCCGGCAATAGAAAAACTCATGGTCGATAGGTTGATCTCTCAATAACTGCAGTCGGGACTAATTATGTTGGAGAAAAATGGAACCAAAAAGAAAATTACAGCAAACAAAATCATTTTCTTCACTAAAAAATTTGTTAAGACATTAGCAAGCAAGCAAGCAAGCAAACAAACAAACAAACAAAGTTGCAGTGATAATGTATAGACAACATCACTCAAGTATGTATACCTATGTGCACAATAATCTCTATATAAACTATACCTTTGGTAGTTTGCAGAACTTGAGGACTCTAAGAGCGTTGGTGCGAATGTTTTCAATGCTATCCACACTGAGTCGCATCACAAAGTCATCGCCGATGCCAACAGAGAAGGTGAACTCTTCCGTCATCCTGGCTGCTTCACGGCTGAGTAAACCAGCTGCAAAAGGGGAATAAACAAATTCATTTTCACTTCCATCTCCATCGTCTTCTCACCAAATAAAACATTTATTTATAAACAAACAAATACCTGGAGGAGAAATGGCATAGACTTTCAAGTTGGGGAAACGAGGTCGGATGAGAAGCGCCAACAGCACAGACACTCCAGCTCCCAAACTGTGACCTGCAAACACAGGGAAATCGTAGTTACAATCTTAGTACTTAAAAGACTAGAGAAATTATTTTTCTTTCATTTTAGTGGTGTCACCGGGGGAAATCAACTTAAGGGATTAAACCCTTCAGCCACTCTCTCTTTTTAAAAATTTAAAATTTCATCTCTCTGTATTCCATTCAATTGAATTTACCGACAATGCTATTCTTGTAATGTTTTCCATATTCTCTAATTTCTCAGCATAAATAAAGAGAAGGAAATACAAAGAAAAATCCAAATGTTGAGCACAAATTTGGAAAGAAACTCAAAATCCTTCTACGTTTCAAGTAAAGGAAGTTTTTAAAATTTGGTATTTTTCAGTAATTTATTTACATTGAGTTAATTGTAGTTTAAAATGTTCATAGTTATATAAAACCAAGAGAATTTAATGGCTTTTATTGAAATGGAATATACTTTATAAAATCATAATATAAAGTACATAATTGGAACAGAATGATGTCCAGGTGTAAAACTGTGAACTTGTGGTTTTGCTCCATGAAAATAGAATATCGCTGTCCATTAAAAACCTTGTTAATTCTATTCCCTGATAAATTTTTATGAAGAAAAGCATTAAAGATAAGTGGCATAAGTATAGAAAAAATCTATTCCCCCCCAAAAAAATAAAAAATAAAAAAAGAAGACAGGTAGGTTTGAGATGCCTCTCAAGGAGTATTCATGTATTTTTATAAAGTTAAATAAATAAATAAAAATTTGTCAGTTTTTTCTACCAATTCAAATCTACATTTAAAATGTTGTTTAACTTCTTTCTTCTGTATTATACAACAAATTTATCATTTCATAAAAACACTAGGAGTGGAGCATGAAACGTAACTACTCTCATGTATCTTTTATGTATCATACGTATTTCAAAAGTAAAAGAACAACTCAAACATTCTCAAGACATTTTGCAATTTTTCTGCAAAATGTTATCCAACAACTGTATATTAACGTACGGTTGTAGTAAAAGAAATCAGTATAAAACAACATGGGATGAACTGAGGATCCCGTTCCTCACAACTTACCAGTGAGAACTAATTTGTAATGAGGATAGAACGTAAATGCCTTCTCCAGCGCTCCACTCGAGTCCAGAGATTTCTTGATGAAGTGCGCAGCCAAAGAAATTCCTCTATGAGCCTCCAAACAGAATGAAATAAAGGTAAGATACAAAAAGTGAATGGGTAATGTGGAAAACACAAAATGTGCAAATGTGTTACACGAGGAACACACTAAACGTGCTCAAATTCTTGTTAATCTATTTTCAACAATGAAGCACAATTGGTAAAATTGGGTGAAACTATGAATGGTATTGTTCTACGATATGACAAGCAAAAACTAAAACAACAAAAACAAAAAATAACAAAAAGAAATACAACAGGAATGTAACAAGGAGATATTACAGGTAATGTGTTTTGTGGATTTTTACCTACTAGGATTCCACATCTAAACATAATCACTGTCGTGTCTCTGTCTACAAAAACCTATTTGAACTATAGAGGAAGAGAGAACACCAACCATGCTGTCGGGCGGTAATCCCGGCGCTTCGAAGACGTCCGCTCCCGCGATGAGATCCGTGAAGACGTCTCTGAGAGAGATAGAGCCCCTGATGACGATGACGACGCTGTTGGTCTTGTGGTCGGCCACGACGTAGAAGGGCAGTTCACACATGTCGTTGCAGAACGAAGCGTAGATGATGTCGTCGTACTCCACTTGGGACATGTAGCGCACTCCAGCCAGGTGACACAGGCAGCAATTGTCGTCAGTCACGTCGGTGGACTTGCATCTGCTCACACAAAGCGATCCACACAGGCAAATAATGTGAAAATCCATCGGCTCTTGTTAAGTATAATCGTCAGGTGAAAACAGCGACGAGACGTCGGGAATCGAACCCGCGACCCCCTGCTTAGATCGCAGGGGTGTCAACCACTACACCACCCATTCGCCTTCCACAACTGTATTCACCATTAGACACATCCCCAAACGGAAGAGATAAGTGAACCGGGCGGCACACAATGCTGTTCCACAACTGTACAGGGTTTAGGTCTGGGTGGAAATGGTGTATAGTTGCGGAAGGCGAACGGGTGGTGTAGTGGTTGACACCCCTGTGATCTAAGCAGGGGGTCCCGGGTTCGATTCCCGACTCCTCGTCATTTTCACCTGACCGAAAGTAATCACATGTCTCCGGGCTTAGAGCAGATGGAAGAAATATATGTATAATCATAAGGACTTTAAAAATGAAAAGCTAACCGATACAGTTCAACTTCTCCTGTTCAAATCGTCCTAATCCCAAGGACTGCGGTCTCCTTCGTTCCTATCTCCTCCTTCAAATTCTCGTGCCGCCGCTTCATTTCCATGTGTCTGAGAATCATTGAAATTAGCGTCGAAGCATATTCCATCGCCCAACTCTCGTCGTCTCTCAGAAAAAAGCCATTTCGGCGCTTCCACTTTGATCCTCTTTACTTCTATCGGCACGAAACACGGAATGAGCAAAATATAGTCTTCTTCTCCCCCCTCCCCCCCACCCACTTTGGACTTTTGGGTTATTTACTTTGCAAAAAAATATAATAATAATAATAATAATTGGGAGACTGTATTGAAAGACTCAATATAGTTTGTTACCTGAAGCAAGCGCAACAAGTCAGGTGAGGGCAGAGACGAAACAATCCCGTGACCGGGAACTGGTACATGACGAAGGGCCATCCGTAGGCGGCCATCGACAGCTTGAGGAAGTGGAGCGCGTGGTCCAGCGACATCCACGTGGGCGTCTCGGCGAACACTTGACGAGTATCTGCGAAACGCACAACCTTTTGTTTTTTGTTTCATTAAATACAATATTTGTTAATATTATAACACGTACTCAGCTATTTTTATTTTTATTCTTAGGATCTTGTATTGAAATGTTACATCCTTAGCCTCTGCCTTAGGAATTGGCCTTGATCGGAATTGATGGAATACGTCCCTTACTTGCTTCTGGACAGTAAATTAGTTTATTGTCTTCCACGTGGTCAAACGCAATTTGTAACTGCTTTTTTAACAATCAAATTATACTTATTTTTATTTATAACAATGGAATTGATTTGTAGGAAACGTTTTAATATGAGTTTCAATCATCCCGTTAAATATGATTGTTAAATTGCTTTTTTTAAATTAGTCCATTTTCATAGTTCTCTTAATAACAATAATAACGTAAAACGTTCCTCACCCAAGTAGTACTTGGGTTGGTCCTTCTCCAGCAGCTGCAAGCGCCGTAGTTCGCGCGTCTCCCGCTTCTGCATCACTCGGAGCAGCACCAGCGCAGCCATCATGTCCGAAGGGACGATGTCCGTGTTGCGAAGCAGAGCGCTGAACAAACCTACAACACAAAAGAGCAGCAGACACTATGACTTCTCCTTTCGGTATTTGTAGAAAATGCATTCAAAATTTTCTACTACCTTAAAACACGTTCGGGTGACACTTTCATAAAATCAAGACACAAAGGAAATAATCATTCTCTCTTATTTCAAACACAAGGCGCAGTGAAAAATGTAACGATGCGATTTCTTTTATTTCTCTGAATGGAACAGTCGAACGTTTGACAAAATTAAATGGAGATAAAGGAAAACGCAATCTAATGAAGGTTTAAAATAAGTTTCTATTTTTCAAGAAAATGCGTGTTTCTCAAATAACTTTAAGAAAATTTGTACATTTTGACAAAGATATATATTTTCAAACACTTTGTAGAAACGATTATTTATTTCATGTCTTATGGCGTAGGGTCTCCCCGCTCAACCTAACCTAACTGTTGATATTGGGATGAGGGGAATCCCAGTTGAACACAACCTCTCACCCAGTTCCGGCGAGGAGGGTTCGAATCCGCGTTCAATTCGCCCAGCGAAAGACAAAACACCGCTGACGACATATAAATAGCTCATTGACTGCAAAAGTGGCACAAAAAAATATATATATATAAAAGAAAGAAAATATGCCGAGATATGCCAACATTACTGGTCGAAAGAACGTATTTTTTTTTCACATCGAGACGTGTATTTAGAACCTCGCTCAGACACTCACTGGCGATGTGTTGGAAGGCTTCGTGGCAATGTTCGTCTCTGCGCACCCAACAGAAGACCCATTGGAAGCGACGAATCCACAAGGAAGTCAGTCGACGATGTCTCGCTTCCTCCTGCACCGGGTCCTCTTCCATTTGCACCCCCCGTTGCTCCCGCTGCCGCCCCCCGCATCCTCCTTCTACTTCGACGACG
>NNCF01135648.1:44201-56995 GCA_002313205.1 Laupala kohalensis | reverse complement strand
CGTCCCCTCCTCCTCCTCCTCCTCCTCCTCCTCCACCGGCGGAAGCGGAAGCGGAAGCGGCGGAGGGCGAGGATTGTCGCTGTTGAGACAAGGGAGCGACGAGACGCGAAGAACCCAAGGGATCGAACACCAGCGCCAGACCCAACAGCGTCAGCGCCAACTGCACCCAATTGAACAACACCATCGCTACGACACACGAAAGAGAAATATAAACAAACACTCAATGTTCACTTAATCCGTGGGTGCGTTTTACGTAGTACGGCATCGCTGAGGAACAGAGCAATAGCGCTAACTGCAATCATTTTATCAATGAATTAGATTTTTACTATATTTTATGACCGTATTTCTTTTTTCTTTTTTCTTTTCCAACAATATGATATATCTTAGTCATTTCGCTATTTGAAAGCAAAGTCTCATTCTGGAAGAAATTCCAATTATACGAATTTTCATTATCCGGACTGGCCCTGATTTATTGGACTTCTACTGCGTATCTCGAAATGTTCCTTGTGACAACAGATGCAAACCTCATGAAATAGGTTTAGCGCAGAAAACCTGTTTCAGAGAAACAAATCAAGAAGTAAATAATAATACAACTAAAATTCCAAAGAAAACAAATAATTCCTACGAATATTAAAACTCGGATGATTTGCGAGAACAGTTGTTATTAAATGAGTCAAGGAACTAACTGATGAAGGAAGGACTAATGGCTCCTAATTCCTCCACTGATGCAGCTTTGGATCCGTAGAACACGAGAGTTTAGCAGGTTGCATTCTGCACAAGCGACCAGGCGCTTCCACAGCACATCCATCTTCCTTCAGGATTTACTTCAACTCTTCAAGTTGAAATATGCGTCGGAAGTTTGGTGGGTGGGGGGTGAAAATTTTGGAAACAGCAAACAGATCAATTAGAAGATAATTTGTTTTTTTAGTGTTTATTTTTTATGAAAAAACTTTTCTCTTCTCTAATGATCCTGGAAGCTTTCCCCTCTCAAAAAATAAATAACACTAATGCTGACGACAAACACTCGAATTAAAATGTTTTCAGAGACGTAACGAGGGAATTGAAATGGAACGACGCCTCGACGTCACAACTCTTGTAGAAGAGGAAAATTGGGATAAGAAAATAAAGAGAAATGTGAAAACTCACCTTCTACAACAGTTTTTGTAAAACTCTCTTCCGTATTGCACTGAATCGTGTCACTGAACGCCCATAGGGTTCCCAGGATGTTCCACGCCACTTCAGGAATGATCAGCAATACCCTACAAAATAATAATAATAATAATAATAATAACTTTGTGTAGTGTATATTATTTAAGATGTGCAGTTTATATTAAAGACAATAAAAATCATAGATAAGTCACTTTATTTTCAGGTGTGTAACGTGAATTCATCATGCGATTTACCTGCAATTTTGATTTTGTCTGTGCGCATCCATCGACCACTTCACCAGAACCAGAGAAAAAAGAGAACATCAAGGACGATGAATCTCATTTACAATGAAGATTATCGTCTGATAAGCATTTAGAGATTTTAAATCTCAGATGAGTGAAAGAAAGTTATAATTGATTAAGAAACCTTGGCTTCCGTTCACAAGTACATTCGAAACGCCGTCACCGAGAGATCCGTCCAACGCGTATCGTCGTAGAGATGTTTCATTTGCGATGCACAAGGTGACACTTTGATGCCTCAACGAGCGAACTCACAGTGAAACTAAAAGGGGAAAACCCTGCTGTGAAATACGCTAGAAAATAACGCCAACGAGAAAGTATTTGTATGAAACTAGCGAATTCTAACGATTCGATAATAAACGTCTCAGATCGTCCCTCTGTTCTTACGAGTGCGAGTAACCGTCTCAAAAGAGTCCCAAAGTCCCAACGCAGCAGCCAGAGAGTCTCTCGCTCTTGAGGAACAGAGTCGTGTCGCGAAGGAACGATCTTAAGTTGACAAAAAAACAACACCGAATCTTCCTTCACTGGTTCAGTTCTGTTCGCGTTATTTTTACGACGACCCATTCACCGGGAAGGAAGGAAGGAAGTACAGGAAGTTGTCTGATGGGGCACCGAAGCGAAATTTTGTCGCCTCCCCTCCAGTAACAGCTTCAAACAAACAGTATTTTTGTGTCACTTTATTACTTTTTTTAATGAGTATAAAACCATCGAACAAAAATGCTCTCTTTGCATAATACGGGGGAATTTTGTACATAAAAAATCAACATGTCCTTAAATTTAAAAAACGTAAATCCTCAATGTAAAATCCTAATTACGAAATAATTACAAAGCTTCAAAAGTACGCGACGCTTTTACGTCCTCATCGATTCGCAGTCGCGGGAAACTTTGTAAAATCCAATTCTCGAAAGATTGGAGTACAGTGATACGGCCATTTACTAATCCGTATCACGCAATGCAAAACACGTACCGTGTGTTTTTGTTGGCAAAAGTGTTTAAAAATTTTAATTAATTCATTAAAGTACATAACTCACTTGGCCGTGAGCAGGGCGGGGACGTGTCTTCGGGCGCGCGTCTCCATGACGGCTCCCTGAGCGCTTCGGTTGACGAGAGCAGCCAGCAGCGCCATGGCGGTGGAGATGAGCGCCAGCTCCCCGGCCAAGAAGGCGCGCACCGCCTCACCACCCACTTCGCAGCGGTCGCCGGCAGACGCGCCCCATCGCCACGTCACCAGCGACACCAACACCAACCTAACCACCACATCGCCGAGAGCAACAAGATTTCAACACTTGTATTCCTCAGATGAGCATACAAAAAAAAGTAACAGATGTTGTACCCACAAATGTTGTAGTCGATACAACACACACACACACACACACAAAGGAAAGTTTATTTCACAAGTACTTCGTATTATTATTATTATTATTCTTCTTTATAAATCGTAACTATTAAATAACACTAAATTCGACATTTTTTTTCCTCAACTACAATAAATGTAGACAACTTGTGTAAACGTTGCTCCCGCGGACGGAGTCACAATTCACTAACAACGTTTCGCCCATTCAGGACTTTTCTCACGGCACCTGTCGTACCCTGTCGCACTCTGCCGCGACGTAGAATGAAACGGGATGCGCTTCTTCTCCCGGACAAAGGCAACTTTTCATTATTCCCAAATAACTCTCTCCAATGGAAGAGGGAAGTTTGCGTCTTCTACGGTGAGAGGTAAAAGTCGCGTCGGGTCGGGTCTCGAACCCGAGACCTCGTGCCACGACCGGTTGGTGTGTTACCATTGCGTCAGATGCCTCGAGTCGAAGACAGTGTGCACCGGCGGCCACAGCACACGAGGTCTCGGGTTCCAGTCGCTACATTCTCACGAAACTACTCAACATACTTCAGGAACGTAATAAACAAACAAACTTTATTGTTCAAGAAAACTGCGTCATGTGAGCACGTGGAAGAGGACAATAAACTAATATACTCTCCGGAAGCAAAAGCAAGGGACGTATTCTATCAATTCCGATCAAGGGCCCAGATTTAACATAACATACACAATGGAATTGAGTACAATACTAACTAATTTAATGATACTAATCGTTTCTAGATGGATAGAGCACTGAGTTGCTGGCTGGATGGCCGGGGATCGATCCCCGGTGAGGTGGGGATTTTCATCGCACCTCAACATCCAGACTGGCTCCCAGGCCTACTCAGCCTGCTATAAAATGAGTAGCTCGAACCGGTCGGAGCGAGATGATGACCACGTCTCCTCCTTCTAGTGTCGGGGTCAAGAATTCCTCAACTCTTACTTTCCGAAACGCTTCACACTACAACTTCAAAAACTGACATCGCAATGGAAGAATCATAGGAGGAATTTTAGTTAGCAAAGAGCAATATTCTGACGTAAAAATTGTTTCGAAATGGATTTTAAAATTTAGCTGCATCAGTTAGTTATGGAAAATATTTAAAGTAAAATTTACCAATATCTTTCATTTCATAAAAGAAAAATTTTAAGTGATTTAATTTACGAAATGATACAATTACAAATATTTGTGTAGATTCGGAAAGATAAATGCAATTGTTCGTTGCTGTCCATGGTGTCAGAGGAGGTTTTTAACAACATTTTTTGAAATAAAATTGTCATTAATCCTTTGTTCATAAAACCCTCAAGATTCTCTCGAAGCAGAATGCGAGCACGAAAAATGTTTATAGAACTACATTTAAATATAATGCTATGGTTATAGAACGAGATGTAAACAGTTAATATTACTTGAAATAAATTAATATTAAAAAACCTGTAAAAAAAAGGAAAACTGACATGAAGAAATTTATATTTATGACTTTATTTCATTTTTTTAATAAATATTTTATTTGTCATCATAATACCATTTTTATGATTGTGTTAATAATATTGCTAATATTGATGGTTGTGGCAATATAGAATTATCGTAGATTTGTTATGTTCAAAAAAAATCCTACAAAGATGTAAAAGACATATTATTCTTTATATGCTCTTCGTGTTGCTACGAGTGTATAACAAATGTGAGTGGTTAGTATAGGTCGGGTGCAAGAGCGGACCACACGGACCGAGACATTATAATAATAATAATAATTATTATTATTATTATACGTTTTATGGGAGATATACATCAGATACAGAGACAATGAGGGGCAATTTCGACATACCTCCTTCCGCGCTTCTCTTTTGAAGCTCAACACTTATCTTTTGAAGCGCAGAAATTCTACATGTTTCTCAAAATGAACGACTTTCGTTATTTAGTGGTTAATTCTGTTGAATGTAGTCCTTTTTTTTTCAAGGAATTAAAAAAAAGAATTTATTAACTAAACCATTTTCTGTGATAACTATAGGAATGATATCTATGGAATAAAGACTGTATATTTCTTTGTATTCTATTGCAAGACAGGTACATTTAGATAATATCTCGGATTCAGCTTCATGGATATTGCGCTCTGCGTATTGTGGGTGACACCAATGAGAAATGCACATTTTTCGTGAGAGACCTATAGGAGGATGTCAGGTTTATTATTTTTATTATATGTTTTACTTCTCGCTTCATTTTGTCAGCGGTAATATGGTTAAGATTGCGACAAGAAATCAAAGCACTTAAAAAAATATTATTATGATCACGATAATCTTTGGAGTAATTTTCTCCCCTGATAACAATAACCTTGTTAACTCAAACACTCACCAAATGAGTCTGAAGACGAATTCGAAGAGTCCGGGAAACACGAGGTCATCTGTCGCTACCAACCACCGTCGTCCGAGCAATCGAAGGGCTGGCATCCTGGCTCCTACAACAACAACAACACCAATGATACAACAAATGCACGACTCTTCCCATGCGCAACAACACAAGGGCGACGGCGGCCATCTTGCTCGATTCGTTTACGTTTCTCGTTCGCTCTTTTGTTTACTCTTTGCGGAAGAGACAACACACTGTAGATTGTTGCACGAAGACAGAAACTGGGTTTGAAATAATGAAATGGAGTAACATTTTAAACAGATAATATCACACACACACCAACTACAAGTACTACAATTCATTCCTCAACAATAAAAAAGCACTTTAGTAGGATTAAAAATAAATTAAATTAGATTACGAGTGGGTCAGTCGGACGATTTCAAATACGTACATACTCGTATGAACCTGGAATAAGCATGAAATGGCATCGACAACTCTTATTTAATTAAGTACTTAACATTTTAAAATAAACATTCGATAATTAGAAATCCATTTCAATAAAGTATAAAATATATAGCACTCAGTCCGAAAAAAAGTAAGTAAATAAATTTGTTATAAAAGAAAAGCATTTACAAACTTTTTATGGCCACGTGGACGACAATAAACCAACATATAACTTACTCTCCGGAAGCAAAAGCCGGAGGGACGTATCTCATCAAAATGCCAATCAAGGGCCCCGAGGCAGAGGTTATGATCCTCCTCCTGTGATGCTAACAATGGCAACAATGGTTCCGAATGACGAGAGAAAAAGTGGTAAAAAATAGGAACCTGACAAAGAAATGAGGTTAAAAAAAGCCATATTAACAAGTAAAGAATGAATTGACGGAAACCAGCGATGCAAAGTCAAGAGACGGGAACGTAGTTTTTTTTTAAATTGTAATATTTGAAAATGGGAGGAAATGTAGCTTAGTGCGATAGGAGGTAGGTTAGGTTAGGTTAGGTTAGGTTAGGTTAGGTTAGGTTAGGTTAGGTTAGCTGGGTTCACCGACAACTTGGTCCACGGGGAGGAGTCAGTAGGAGTCAGTGGTTAGTAATAGTTCTTGACACTAGGGGCGTCGAAGGGGGAGGGTTTGTTTTTCAATTGGGACGTGAAACCGAAGAGCTAGAATTTTCCTCTGTTCCCGCTGGGACTTGAACTTTTGCTCAGTTGTTCACTGAATGAAGTGAGATGAGGAGACAGGAGACAGGAGGGATGAGGCATCGAGATGGCTGTGAGAGTGAGAGTGAGGGTTACGATAAACTGAAAAGGAACGTGACACGAGTGTATATATCAACGAAAATATAAAACTTACAAAATTGAAGCTCAGAGAAAATAGTAAGTCAAATGAAATGTTTTAGTGACGTCATCCTCAATATTTTCCACAATTAAATATTTTCCACCGAATCGGTGGAGATATAAATAACGCTGCTTATGACTGACTAACCCTGGAACGTATACGTCGATCGGATGGATTTGTGTAGGTCGTGACGCAAAGTAAATATTGTGATATTTGCCTTCGTGCTGCCGAAGCAGCAGATGGGAAGCTGCTCCTCCATGGGATCTTATCCTCATCGACAGAGTGCTTTAACCCTCTCTTCATCCGGTTTACGTTATGCTCCATTAGACTCCAATATGCATCTACGCACTAAGTAGTATGTTATGAGGGATTTTTGTCTTCAATCGCCATTGCCATTGATATGAAGTGAATAATTTTTAGTTGTGAATTTTGTAAGTTTAACAACGTTCATCAGCAATATCCAATAATTTCTCCTTTACTCTGTTTAGTGTTTTTTTTGTTTTTGTTTTTCAATTTCCAAATGAGAAGATGTTAAATTTTTTCTTTGAGAAATGTAGAACATTTTCTTCTTAAGCGACAAAGAAGGGGGTGAATCCATATTTGAATTCCCCTCTCAGACGAATTTTGAAAGTTTGCAACAACTCCGTATTCTTCGCAGCAAAAAAGAGTTCTGGAAAAAACACATTTGTCCACAAGAGCACACGACGACTCACAAAAGCAGATAGAGATACGTACATCGCAATTACGATATCCGGAATTTGCATTGTTTTTAACCCTCTCTGCTTACGTATAACCATTGAAGTAATATTCCGAATAATACTCTACACTACTCTACATGTCACAGCAGTTGGTCTTGCAACAGGGCACATCGTCATTCGGACACTCTTCTAGAAGTTTCGTTTGAAACTCCCACCACAGAGTAAAAACTGCAGCGCTTGGATCTTGAAAGGAGAAGAAGAGAAGAGAATTAGACTCCCAGAGCCATTTGCTTCCGATACGACGTGATTTCAATGACCAAAGAGTAACCGTTTCCTCTTAACACGTAGAGATTATAATAACAATAATAACAACAACAATAGTCTAGTCATTAGGTGCTTCTACATTGTCTCCTCGAAAGAAGTTCGGGATAGAAGAAAAACAATTTGTTTTTTTTAAGCGTGCCCTCTTTTGGTTTTTTGATTTATTATATGAAAACTGTGCACAAAGAAGAAAATTATTTGTAAAAATAACAGAAAAAATTTGCTTCAACTTGCATCCGTTCTCTTTTACTCAGATGAAGTAGAGACTCTGTAGAAGAAGTTGATTTCTACTTCAGCACTTGAAACGTTTTTCTGAAAGCTGTGGAAAAATCCGAAACATTGCTCCATTATGCATCACGCTGATATCGATTTTTGACATTTCCGCTTTGAATTTTTTAGAAAGTATGAAGAAACACCGAAGAACTACAAAAGAAAATCACATTTTTAGTTTTTCTGCTTACTGATAGACAAAATTTTCTCTAATCTATTCCCATGGTGTTTCTTTCTTTTTTTTTTTTTTTGGCAAAATTCTGCTGGATATAAGTTTGATACACTGAAAGACTTTATTTATTTATTTGTAGCAATATTTTGCTGCGTCGTTTTTGTAAAAAGTGCATTTTGATCACGTTGTAAGTAAAAAACAAAAAATGAAGAACGTAAAAACTGGACTGTAAAATAATGCGAGTAAAAAGGGTTTTGCGCTCAGTAAACAGTTATCAATTTTTAAAAATTATGCGGAATAGTAGACGTCGAATACGATTAAACTTTTTACTTTTTACTTTTGTAGTTAAAAAAACATTTAAATTGCACATCGTTGTTATTATTATTAGGGATCTCATCGGAGACGAATTAGGACAAGACAAAATATAAGAGACAGTCATTAATCCACAGAGGGGTTCACAAACTTCTCAATACCATTGTTATCTTTTCAAGTGACTAGTAATTGACTCCAATAAGAATATGAGGAGAACATTTCGATAGCAGCGTTTTCACTCCTCAACTGAACGAATCATTCATGTACTTCCTCATACACGTTCCTCAGCTTTTGCACGAGAGAGCGGCATTATTCTATTCTATTTCAAAAGATATATTTATTAATAAATATAAAGATAAATAGGATATTATTAACGCAACAACAAAGCCAGCGGACCATGAATATTCTTATATAATTAAATTAGGAACTAAATAGTTAGTTTTTTTTGCAATTTGAAATTTCAAAATTATATCAATAAACAATAATCGTATCTATTAATTATTTCGGTTAAATAGGTGATTTATTAACTTCCTGTTATTTCGTAACGCTCCTCATCTATCACGTCAAAGAATCCTGCGTTAAAATATATTATTTACAATAATATCTTACACGTAAGCTTACGCAGGGAAATGATGCACCGTCGCCGGATGTGAGGTTACGACAAGTGCGTAGAGAGGTCGCGTGGGTGCAAAGCAGAAGAAGACGCACACATTCCTCTGTTCTCCTTTTCAAAGTAAACATATTAAAATGATACGTCTACAAACATATACTCTTTGGGTTCACACCATTGGCAAACTTAAAAACACAATGATAACATTTTATCCAACAGCTCAAAGCCAATAATTCAACTTGTTAGTGTCTTTTATTAGAGATTTGAAAGTAAAATAAATATTCAGAATATTATTTTAATCTACCTCTGCTTCACCCCATGTTAAAAAATATTCAAGCTTCTTCAAATAGTAAAGAAATGCTTAAACGGAGCAGAGAAAAATTATTTTACTGCTCCGTCTATACACAAAACTTTCAAGCGAAAAACCGCTAATGCGGGTGTGATGCACACGAATTTTGCTCTTTTACGTACAGAACATTTAAGCAAAACCGTTGGAGCGGTTTTTTTGAGAAACATTCAAAAGAGTACTTTGACCTCTTCACGTGAAGTACCCGTTTGTTTTAAAGTAAAAAAAAAGGAAAATCAGAGCACGTGCATCGACAACAATGAAAATCTATCGTAAATAAGAAAAAATGTGAATTAAATTGATTCATCCCTTAACTCAGAATCGCTGCGTACAGACGGACAGACGGACGTTATGCCAAAAGCAACTTTTTTCGGAATGAGGGGTTTCCAAAACGGATATTTCCGCAAAAATCTCCTTTTCGAATTTTTTCACGATTACAATACTTTCTATATGAGGCTACTTTTGTATAAAGAGAGTAAGTAAATGGAAAAGGAACGAAAGGAAGGAAGTGAGATAAGTTTCTTTTCGTGTTTCATCAGTTTTAAACTCTCTTGTCTTTTCTCCCAACAAATAAAAAGAAAAAGCATGTTTTATCAAATAAATTTTTAACAAATAAAAAAAAGTTTTATGGATACTTTAGGTTAACCTTAGTAGATAAGAGACAAACGCCGTCGCGGACGTTTTTTCTAGTAGAGCTCTTTGAGACAACAACATCGAAGCCATTTTATAGTTTTGTCACCGAATATCTCTATAACCGTTTACAGGCAGCGAACGCGAATATAACTCTCTTTCACTTCACCGTTTCATCGACATTTTTATTGTCAAGAACAATTTCTATCCTTTTTTATCACACGTTACAAAAAATTTGAATTCCTTGACAAATTTCATGACAATCGGTTGAGTCGTTGATCAGGAAGCAAACAGACAGAAAGCAGACACACAGACACACGCGTTCGCGTTACTCCAATAGAAAAAAAAGGTATTTTTAAAGGAACTCACAAGTCTTCGAAGAAATGGCGACGTAGAATTTGTATTGCAAAATAAACCACGATTATTTCGACTTCAAACAATTTGTTATAATGAAACTCTTAAAAAAATTAAGAAATTGAGCTTTTCAACGCGTCTTTGCTTAATTTGATTGAACCTTTGAAATGATTCTGAACGTTAAAAGCGGTCGACATGTAAATAAGTATACAACAAATAAGAAAATGCGGAATAAACTAATTGAGCGTCAGTTTCACGCAGCAGATGGTAACCATAGAAACACATCCGTATCGTTAAAAAGGAATCACGCAGCATAAACTGAGCGCTAGAGATTTGATTTGAATATTGGAGAAGGAATTAAAAATCCCAGAAAGGGCAGGAGGCCCTATTTCATTATATACACAGCAGCATATTCATGATGGTTGAAAATATCATGGTATAGTTTCAATAAGTTGAAAATATTATGGTATAGAATCACCCATCTTTATTATTAATATAAATTATAGCGAAAGCTTTTTCGCTGACGCAGTCATCAGTATCTTCAAGCTAAGAATAAAGAACATAACAAAATTGGTAATAATAATAGTAATAATAATAGAAAAAAATCATAATATCAATAATAATTCAAATAAAAATGAAAATACACAGAAATATTTAATCACAAGAACGTAAAGAAAGAAGAAGAAGAAGAAGGAAATCAGTATGAAGTGAGCGACGTCACCTCTTTTTATTCAGAAGAATATTTGATACGATAATTTTTTCTTTTTTCTGTTTTTATTATTATTGTTATTATTATTATTACTACCAATTTCGTCATGTTTTATATTCTTAGCCTGAAGATGCTGATGACTGCGTCAGCGAAAAAGCTTTCGCTATAATTTATATTAATAATAAAGATGGGTGATTCTATACCATAATATTTTCAATTATGTAGATCGTTCAACGGAAAGGTTTTTAAATTCCTGATAAAAAAAAGTTTAAAATACTCCACATGAGACGTACGTACCTCGTTGTTCCCTGTGCCGCCTCACTCTAATCCACCATCGTGACGAACTGACACTCGCGTTGTCACCAACTCACAACTCTGACGCGCACGAGTATTTGTTTAGAGATGAGAAGATATGCAGCAGCAGCAGCAGCACGAGGAAATTTTTGCTCTCCTTTCGACTCCGAAGACGAAATGTTCCTCATGACGTGAGACTATCTGCCATCATTCCGATCCACGCTATCATTCTCTCCTCTTAACATTCTTTCTTCGGGTTCCCCATCCTCACATGTTCTCGAGGTCCTTCCTCCCCAGGAGCGGCTCTTTCCTCTATTCAAATAATTATTCTCGAATTTAGAGTTATTTAATAGTTACGATACACAAACAACACTTTTCTCTCAATAGTCTATAGTTTCGTAATAATACGTACGCCTCAAATGACTTTTCCATGTTTTATTAATACAATTTTGTTGGTATTATGTTAAGTTTATAACCTAACCTAACTTTTTATCTTATCGAAGGAGAGCGCTGCAATGTTGAATCCACCTCCATCTTTAGGGTCACGTCGACATCATCAGAGTTAATTATAAAGCCTTTAATAAAATTCTGTTCAGGCAGCGAAAATACAGTTAAGCACTTAGGGAGAGCCCAACATGACTCTGCCCGGGTGTGGGACTCGCCGAATCACTCAACCATACCCCACTAAAAAGCCTCCTGAATTACAATACATCAAGAGGAAAATGAAAGATAACCATAGCCCTAATAGCGTCGGGATCGAAAAGAACAAGAGGTGACCGAGGAAGGTCAGGAAAGAGAAAGGAAGGAGCCCGGTACAAGTAAGTGGAAGTAATTGACTCAGCTCGGGGCCCCGTGTTCGCCAAACACGTACTTACTAGATGTAAGTCGTCCTCTGAGTGGGGGGGGGAGGGGTTGATGGAATACGTCTCTTGCTTGTCTTCGGAGAGTCAATTAGTTTACTGTACTCCACGTGGTCATACGCAGCTTCTATTTTTTTTCGGCAATAAATTTATTTATTTATCCTTTTACCTAATTCTCAAGATAGTATTCCTGCAATTCTACTACTATTAACGTCCATTAAGTTTTATCTAATGAAATAAATAGTTAAAAACCCACGACCTTTTTTTTTCATCACACATCTTTCTTTATTATTGCAACTGAGTTTGGGGAACGGATATTAACCCAATTCGTCTTTCCTATACGAAAAAAAAAACATTTAGCCCAGTAGCAGAAACTTTTATATGTGTAGTAGCCCTGTACTCAATTGGGTATCTTGAGAACGACCCTGAAAAATTTTAAAAGCTTCTAAAATTTCTGAATGATACAGAAAAGAAAAAAAAACAATTTTACCGAAAAGGAAGAGAGATGCTCCTCAGAGTTCCTCCATCGAAATTTCAGTCGAAGACCTCTTTTGACCAACAACAACAACGCGCATCTCTCTTTGTCAGATTATTATTATTAATATTCCAATAACAAAAGCCTTTCTGACCTTTCGAACGCCGTTCTACTACACTAACAACAACGTGTCATGATGCAAACACATCTGTGTTTTAATGACAGAGAAAATATTTTAAAAATTTCCTTTGTTTCCTCTACAC
>NNCF01135648.1:21775-44095 GCA_002313205.1 Laupala kohalensis | reverse complement strand
AAAAATCGAGTGAAAAATGTGTGAAAAGAAAAAAAAAAGTGTACATTTTTAGACATAAAAATGAAAAAGCAAAGCATCTTCTTTAAAAGCACACTTCGCATCGCGTTCCACTGTTTTGAATAAAACATCTGCAACCTCTACGAGTCGAAATTGATAAAAAATGTTAAAAAGACTCCTCATCTCTCGAAATCCTCCATAACTCGAAACTTATAATCTCTCCCTTCAAGTTGGAGTTAAAAGAGGCTCCACTGTAATTCGTAATTTCATACAAAACACTGAAAGCGTATACAAATATTTTGTTCTCGTATTTCATTTCATATGACGAAAGTAGAGAAATGAATGTAGAATCCCGGAGAACGCCGGATAGTTCTGCGAGTGGTCAACAAAATGAATGACCAAATTAAATTCTACGTGAACTCAATCCCAGGAGAAAGGTTTCAGTAACAGATATTTTCAACTCGTCCCGTCGTCAAAATAGTAAATTCTCTTTCCTTCGCCTTCACGTCTCAACTAAAGTGAGGTATTTTCATGTGCAACAACGTAGTATAGGTGCTCTCTCAATACTAGTAACTCCCTCAATCGAGCGACATTTTGTCCAGATAAAGGAAATAAAAATTAAATATTCTTTCATTTCGATAACCACTTTATTATTTTGCCTCATTTTAAAAAGGGCAGATAACGTTTACCTTTTCTTTTTCAAAATACGTTTCATTGAGGAAAAATTGCCCCTTTAAGAGAAGTCACCACATGCACTGAAAGCACATTTTGAGTTCGTCGAATAGAAAACTTTTCTTTTTTTCTACGTCACCTTCGTGTAAAAGTAAATTCACAAGCAGCCGCAGCTTTTGACTCGGCGAGCGTCAACTACAAGAGACATGGAATCTGTCGCAAAAGGTTTCTGTAAAAGAGAACACGAGAGGAGGTGAATAGGAATCGGGACCACGAAGCGAAGAACTCTGATGATTGCGATTCATAAAATTCATCTCTTTTGAGTTTTCGGATCCTCTCACTTTTAGAGACTCCGAGTCAAATCTCTGCGACGTGAATTTTGTTTTCTTTCCTTTTCTTCCAATTATTTTAAAACAAAACAATAAAAACAATAACGAAGAAAAAAGTTTTAATTTAATTTGTATCGAATAGTCAGTAATTGACTCATTCGAAACGCACAAAGAGAATTTTTTACAAACACGGAGGTGATAAAAGGGCCCGACAATTTCCTCATTTACGCGTCTCGCTTTTTAAGAAAAAGTAAAACAGCTCTCTCATAAATACAAAGAAAAGTGATTCAGAAAATAGTACGCAAAATGCACTTCAAATCAAAAAGTTAACTTTCGCCACTTTCATGATTTAAAAGTTGGTCTCATTTTGTAAAAAAAAAAAAAAAGTATTTTTCTATAAGACGCATTATATTCACCATCAACAATTATAATTGCAATTTCATTTTTCTCTGCTTAATTATTGCCGATTTTAAAAATATATTAGTAATTTAATTCAACTTTACGCTGGAATTAACCAAATAATGCATTCTTCCACGGAGGGGGGGGGGGAGCGTTCGTTCGTTCGTAAAATGAAAGCGAAACGAAAATAGAACATAAAAAGAGCAAATATTTCGTAGATGGAGGGAGAAAAAATTCTCCTCCCTCGCCATTCGCCGACGCCGTCGTCCCGTCTGTTGGCTATCGATGCATCGAACGTCCTTTTGTACCTTCATCATCCTTTGTGCAACACTTGAGGCGGAAGGAAATGCGTCACCCACGAAACACAAGAGTGAAGCATCGGCCGCACACGCACGCACGCACGCACTCTACTCTGCCGGCGTCATACCTCACCTCCTCCCTTCACCTCCTCGTCCGCATCACCTCTACTAAGAACAAAAAGAAAAAAAACAACACTTCCCCAGGGTTAAATTGATGATAAAATGCAAAGTACGGTTAATATTTATCAATTACAAGAGCACAACACCAATTAACATTGACCGATTAAATAAAAAAATGTACAGTTATTTTATCGCTACTTCATTCCGAGATAACTGGCGGCGGAACACTTCCGGGAAGCGTGCCCTGAAATGCAAAATCCGTCCTCTTCATACAAAGAAGCATAAGGAATTGCACAACCTACGCCTTTTCGTTTTAGCGGCGAAAATCTCACCTTTACGGTCGTTTCTCAAAAGAAGTTTACGTTATCGAAGGTGTATCACACGGACGCTATTAAATTTACGCTATTTATTTATATTAATAGTTTACACTAAAAACTATTTTGAAGTATTTCAAACATATGAAGAGGCAAGATTTTTTTAATAATTACGACAATTAAAGAAACAAATTCTAGTGCTAAAAAGTATAAAATAAAACAATAAATTAAAAAGCAGCTTTTCATAAAGCGAAGGAAATAAGTTTAGTGCCAAATGTTAATACCTCCATATAAACTTACTTACAATCTTTATCGCAGAAAATGATTCAATATATTATATTGAGTTATTTGTTTCCAAAAAGCTTGTCGCCCAAATTATGAATAAAAACACTAGACATCAGCTAGTACTTACCCACAAACCCGTCTCTGTCCCACGGTGAAATGACTTGGTAAGAAGTACTTTTATGAACATTTCTAACACAAAGTATTAAATCATTTTCTGCGATTTTCAAAGATGGAAAGTAGGTTTATTTTCATTAGCATCTACTTATGCGAAATATGTTTGGAGGAGGCACTAGCACTTGCCATGGCATTTCACCTTAATAAAGAAAACGAAACTTATTTTATTCGCTATTGTACGTACATGGCATCGTAAATAAAAGCTTGTTCTTAAAAAAGGTTTTTTATTTAATATTCTATTCTTAGATTTATTTTTTGTTTTTTTCATCGATGATCTCAAGAGCATAATTATGCTCAGTGTTCCGCATCCTTTCGGGCGATGATCAATTGCACGCCATCTACAAACGTTCTCTCTATCGACGGTCGCTGCACTGAGCATCGAATTCTTTCGTTGAGATACAGTTCCAGAAATAGTCGCTGCGCTGCGCCTCTGTAGCAAATGGAAAAGAACTTGCACACTTTGGTGCACGTACGCACGCTATGCCAATGGATTTTTTTTTTGTGGGGCCTTACGCCAAATGGATTCGAGATATTATATCAGCGATAACAAAAGTCAAGTAACCAACTATTGACGAAACATGGAAATATTCACCAATTAATTAATAATTCATTCCACTGATTTTTTTAAAATATTGAGCGAGGACAATTATTTTCCGATTTTAAAACTTGATCATAAATTTATACTTCTTTGACAAGAGTCACATTGTTTTCAGTCACGTGATGCCATTTCCGTTAGAACAGTATTTTCCACAGTTTTGTTTAATTATTTTGGTAAAAAACCCTAAGGTATGAAAATCTTAACGTAATTGACTTCTTGTTTCCATTTGCAATGGTTTTTTTTGCACCATTTGCGACATTCGCATCTCAGTATGCGTTTCGCTAAACACACGAGAGAAGGAATATGTGTTACACTCTCTACAAAAGAATAATTATACACTACTGTTTTATATCAATGATTTTATATATGTTGGTACATTATATATTACATAAATGTTGAAAATAAATCGACACTACTGTCTTTTATACATTAAAAAGTTTTACAGTGAATGAGATATGAAGTCTTGCGTATCTGCTATTGCAGTCAAAATTACGTCACAACAGAGTGTGTGCACCACCTACCTATATACCATCTCTCCCTCACTGCTGCACAAACACGAACACAAACGAGTAGGACGAATGCGCTTCGCTATTTTTTGCATCAAATTGGCGAAGCGTTGGTGTTTTGTTATTGAAGGTTCGGTTCGGTTCGTTTATTTATCTTTTTACAAAATCGCAATCAGAGGACACCGCCGTGTGACGGTCTCACGGGATAACATTTAAACGTTGAACTTGGGCATTCTATATCCACGTGTCGGTTGGGTAAAGTTAAAAAGAGATCAACTTGAGAGGATAAACCTCTTCAGAGAGTGATCTTACTTGCGTAACAATCTTTGTGCGTTGTGCAATGATTAAAAAATTATTGTCAAAAAAGCAAAAGTTACAAACTGCGTCGTGTATGACCACGTGGAGGACAATAAAGTAATTTTACTCTCAAGGGAAGCAAGCAAAAGGAACGTATTTCATCAATAATCCGATCAAGGGCAATTCCTAAGGCACAGAGGCTCTAAGGATCTTCAAACATTTCAGCTTCACTCTACTCCTCTTAAGATGAGAATAAAAATTGTTAGCTACGTCGTTATAATATCAAAAGAGAATTTAACCAACAAATACGTATTTAATAAAACACACACAAAAAAAGTTATTTCACAAGTACTTTGTATTATTATTATTATCAAACTATAGGTTATTTAGAAAACATGGACTACAATACATTAAAGTAACGCTAAATTGGAGATTAATTATTTCAATAGACAAAGAGAGTGTGTCGAGAGTCTGTACAAAAAAGCTAGCCGCGTCTAGCCGATGGAAAACCGGAGAAAAACCCGGGTCAGGATGGGGCTAGAGAAGTAAGTAATTGCACACAACCGTGCCAAGGTTGAGTACGTAAATTTGTTTTTAACTTTATTTAAATATTAAAACCTCCTCGCTGTTCATTGCATTATCGTGGCATGTGTGTGTCCTTTGAGAGGATACACTTTGGCCTTTGTACGTGCAGTACACATGCACCGAGGAACTTAGTATGAAAGAAGGCCGCATCAGAAGCCACGCTCCACTGCGCTGCACCTCAGCCCGCACGCAAAATGCGAACCAATGAACAAAGGACACACACCCACCCACATCTCTGGCCCTTACCCTAATCACATCCTTACGAATATATTCACTTGCTTCTCTATGCACCTAACACCATTCATTCAAATTGGAAGAAAATATTCTATTTTATTTTATTTCTAACTTTTTCTTCCTCTCTCTCTCTAATAAAGTTTAGTTCGTTCATGTATTGTACGTGAACAAAATGTTAATAAAAGTAGCATTCAATGGCTTCTACGAACTGAGTAGTCAATTCAATGTACTTCTTAATGCTCTTTCAGAAGATGCTGTCAGTTTTAAAAAGCACGACGTTTTTAATACAAAATAATACTTTTTTTGAAAACTTTTGTTAGTTTATTTAGATATTTTATTTCATGAACATAGCTTCTTATTTAATTAAACAAACAGATCAAACAAGTTTCGTAACGTGATCTTTCGGTTGTTTTTGCTGTATCGAGCGCCAGAGTGTCTCTCTCTTTGAGCGTATCGAACAGTTATGTTCCCACCGAACGTTGCGATGCAGTTTATCTTAAACCACAATCAACTAACAAAGCATTTTTCGAAGAAAATGTTCCATTACAAGAAGCAAACAATGACCGAAAAATTCATCCCTTTTGCTTTTTTTTGTCAGACGAACAATTTGTCAAATATTCTCCAGCAAAATGTTTATGAATTCAATACATTCTGACGGCTAAGCTATTCGACTGGTAAAGAACACGCACAGTAACAATAGGTTACACGAAATTTTGATTTGTTTCTTGCGCTAATTAGTAGTTCTTAAAAAATGCGTGTTTCTCGTAACAAGCAAAAAACAACAACTAAAGAGGTATTATGTATTGTTTTTTAACATGTTTTTTCATACTTCCTTAAATTTTTCAAAGTAAAACAGTTAAAAATCGTTGTCAGCATCTTAAAATACATGAAGGATAAACATTTCAGAAGTTTTCCACAACTTGAAAAGAAAATTTTCCAAAAATGGTGGAGTATAAATCCAACACCATCTTACGGGTTGGAAATTCACCTGAGAAAAACAACAAAGGAATGAACGTTGTAGTTTATTTTTACAGAGAGATGGTTACTTCCTAGAGTGCACAGAATTNTACATCAAACTCATTCAGTTTCCAAATCAAAAAGAACGAAAACTAACACCGTAAAGAATTTTAAAACATGATTCGAGAAGAAAGCTATTACAACTATCGCGTTTGTTGGTAATCTAAACTATACTACAATAACACTTTGATTTCTATATAACCTCTCCCCATGCCTTAAGAAAACTGTCACAAATGATATAATTATATTACTACTAGGATTATTTATTTATTTCCTTCCATTATGTACATCTACCGCTTTTCATTTAGAGTTGTTATTATTATTAACTATATTTTATGAGCTTTATACAAGATATTTCTTTTGTGCACTCGGCACGAATTGATACGATCTCACATTTTGACAATGAAGTACATTCGTATCATAACTTGTTTTGAAATTCATAAAAGACCTGCCAGATGACGCTACTCACGTATTTCAGTCCTCTACCCAAGAAGCGCATTGTAAGAGACATTTAAGCGGCGTAATGTTACGTTTACAGACGTGTAGACACTCAGCGGTCCGTGGCACCTGAACGGATAAAATTGAAATCGATAAATTACATAGTTTGTAAAAGTGTTTGTAATTAATAACCACATTATTGTTAGTGGTTATAATTGTTATTAGTAATACCTAATCGTTCATTATTCATTTGATGCGTTGTATTTAAAGGTAATATTTTTTAAAAAAATTTGCGTTATAAAACCATAAAGAAAGAAAGAAAGAAAGAAAGAACCATTCGTTTGAAATTCCGAAGAGTTCAAAAGCTGTTCGCGGAATGTGATTTGCATGTAGTTTCACGTAGACAACAGATATAGCGGGAAAACACTGCTGCATATGAAAGTTTGATCTTCCATGTTTGCGAGACATTATGACAAAATGCACTTTGTGAAGAAACATAGAAAGTTCACACCTTCCTCTTCCTTTGTTTACTGCAAAGAGATACTTTGAGAAGACTTCAGTCACAGTGTTACTTTCCTTAAGAAGAAGAAGATTTACTTTGTATTAGTCACAGTAAATTACTCTATTGAAGTCTCTTCACAAAATAAATTTCTCATTTACTTCTTTATTTATTGTCAATCGAACTCGCTCGTGTACAGTGTAGCCAACACTTTTCCTTCGAGAGAAATGATATTTGTACCTCGCGTTATGTTGGCAGCACATTCGAATTTGTTGCCGAGTATTTCGCTTTCGTGACTTCTACTATTAATAAAAGTATTTGGATTTTATCTTGAATTCGTTGAAGTCGGCAATTCGCGTTAGGCGTTTGCCACGTCGTGCGTAATTGAATTAAAATAATAAGAGTTACAGAGGCAGAAGATCTACGAGGGTTATAGGCCCTTCCCTCTCTCATTAAACCTGACAGATAATATTGAAATTGATAAAATGTATCTTCGTTTTTTTTAAATACGTATTTGCCATTTTAAACAAATAATAATTTTGGCCAATATTCAATGAATTGTTAATAATCATCTATTTGATGAATTGATGTATTATATTAAAATACTAAATCACTATAGTATTTTTAATTATATTTGCAAAATTAATATTCATAAAATTCATCCCCCCCCCTCGATTACGGGGTCACCATTCTACTGTAGGCGAAGTGCGTGTGATCTGTATTCTGCATATTTCTAGAAGAAATCCGCGACATCTAAACGACTAAAAACCGATTGTCATCTCGATGATGGGGGGAAAAGAAAAAAACCCCTTCGTCGCGAACCATAGAGAAGAAGCGTCGCGAATAATGGTTTCCGATATTTTTGCAAAATCCCCGAACATAGTTCCCTTCACGTTTTGCGATCAAGATACCGACAACGATGTCATTGAGCGCTTAAGAGAATTATTTATTATTATTATTATTATAGAAAGCGAAGAGTCTTAAAATGCCTCTCATCGTGATTCCAGTAAAAGCAAGGACATTTTAGTGCACCTGCAGTTTCTCTCCTGACTTGCATTCTCCGCAGCCAGCAGCTATAGCGTCGCGTACGCGCACAGTTGGACACTCTGCGAAACGAAATCCAATATGTGCCTTCGTCGGAGACGGAAGAGAGAGAGAGAGAGACAGTCTCTCTCTCTCTTTTTTTAATACTCAATTAAAAGACACGTGTTACTTTGCAAGAAGAAAATTTAACAAGAAGAAGAAGAAGAAGAAGAAGGAAAAAAGACACTGTGTTTATCAGTATATGAAATGTTCGAAATTACTTTATTGTCTTCATTCTGGTATTTTACATACGCATTTTGTTACACCTCTGTTGACAACAAATTATTTAATTACATATTTATCTTTTGTCAGTCTAATTGGCTTCATGTTGGTATACAACCTGTACTCAAAACGTGGCCAACACAGCTTTCACTTCGCCATCGCTCTCAAGAGTTGTCATATTTGAACCTTTCGTTATGTTGGTAGGTGATTCGGATATCTTGGACCTTAAATCAATCGCCAACATCGTACAGAAATT
Source organism: Laupala kohalensis (assembly GCA_002313205.1). Taxonomy (NCBI): domain Eukaryota; kingdom Metazoa; phylum Arthropoda; class Insecta; order Orthoptera; family Trigonidiidae; genus Laupala; species Laupala kohalensis. The sequence continues at coordinate 35,771 of NNCF01135648.1, read as the reverse complement.
CGATTGACTTTTGCTCGGATGGCGCTACTCTGTTCTTTCTGGATCGATCGATCGAAGTGTGGAACGAATATAACTTTTTCCGCATAGCGTTGGCTCACGGCTCACGTACATGGGATCGGCGACGCAGAAGCCAACGACGCACCACGAACATTTAAATGGGGCCGACTCCACATTCAGCGATGCGTATTCCCCCCCCCACCCCGCCCATCGGTCATTTCAACCGCCGTCCTGCCGGTCTGGATCCGCGCGGAACGTCGTGAAGAAATGAGGGTTTAACACCCGGACAATTATGGCACATTCCCCACATTGCGGACATCCAACTCGGTGCCACGCGACCTACAGTCGCTGCCTAGACATTTATACCAATTCAGAACTATAGAACAGGAGTGAAGTGAGAAGCCCGTGTACTCAAATTTTGATTCATCTTGGACGTAATTGAGTGATTGATTTCATTTTTATTAAGTAAACAATTACGTAATTTTGTCAAATTAGATAGAGACAATTTTCTGGGTTTGGAGAATTTTACCTTTTTCCCCTTCACATTTTACAGTGAATTCATTAAAAGAATGAATGAGAAATGCACTCTCGTTTCTTAAAATTATTTAAAAGTTTTAATTATTTTTCTTATAAAACTAAATTTATTGATTACCTTTGCTATTTATTTTCGTCTTTAAACAAGACAATTGTTTACTTTTTTCGCATACTTGGATAAATACGTCCCAAATCGTAAAATCAACAACTTTCAAAATATAAATAATTCAGATCCGAAATGAAATACATTTAACAAGATTTTATCAAGTATTTCATTTACCAAATTCTGCATTCGTATTTTTTGCATGAACGGGTTAATTGCAAAGTTTGAATCGTTTTTTGGCGACGCTTCCTCCTCCCGCAGTATTTTTCATTCGAAGGAGAAAAACACTTTTAAGTCAACATTTACGTTCTCCACATGAAACAATGTTGGAATGGTGTGAAAATTACTTGCGATTAATTCGATCATCACCGTCGCACTTTGACGTAAAAGTTCTTCAAATGTTAGAAATTATAACGTTTTTATTTCGTTAAGGGAACTAACGCGCGCACTCCATTGCACGTGACTTCTATTGTGTACCGAACTGCCGGCAACGCTATGTGGAGACGGAGCCTTAAGTCTTCACTGTTTCATTGCCTTGTATTTCTTTAGAGTAAATGGTCGCTTTTGTGACTCTACCATATATTAATATTTATTCGGATATTACTTAAATTCGTAGATGTGGGTAGAGTTCGTGTTAGATAGCCATATTGCATCATTTACATTCCTTTGAATCTTTTCAACTTCAAGTAGAACACAAAAAAGTGCATATGGATATATCACCAGTGTATTAAAAAAATGATATTCTTTTACAACATTTTTTAAAATTTACAATAACCTCAATTGTTTTTGATAATTGAGTTTTAATCATTGTTATTTACATCTTGTGATTTTTTTTGTGATAAAAAGGGAAAACAATACTGAAATAAGTTTTTAGTTTTAACATTTTATCGATCCTGAAGTAAAAATTCGTCAATAAAATGAAATACCTTACGGATACAATCCTCAGCTTTTGAAAAAGAAAAGAAGAAAAAAATCACACGCCACACGACGTAAAATTACGTCTATAGTTCATATAATTCTGGAATTTTCTTATATTATCTAGGGATCAAAAGAGAATTTTTTACAACCAACCTCTCAGAAATTTAGGAATTGGTGGCGGTAAGAGTGCGCAGAATCAAGTGCCTACGCCGTTAAAGTGTTTGTATCGAAGACCGCCAGGTTGCGCTTGATTCGCCCATGACGCTTACAGTTATTGCCAAACGACAGAGATTTTTAACTGTGCTAGTTGTTATTGCTTCAGTATTTAGTCCAGTCACCCTGAACTTAAAATTGGGGTTCAATGCAAGAACATCCGAAGTGAATGATCCTTTAATACGTTGTATGCGGGTATTCTGAGGTGTAGAATCCTACTCATCCAACACGAGTTGTGCAAACTTCAGGGCAGACGAAAAAACTCAAATTTTTCGTTTCTTTCTTACAACTCATAAACAACGCGTTCTATCTGAAAAACATTTCATAGCATGAGTTTACGAGCTTTAAAGTTTCTACAATTTGCTCAAGTTGCATGTTTTTTTAAACTCAAATACGAGCCCAGATATAGCGCTTCAATATTTCGAAAAAATAAAAAAAATAAAAAAATCGAATAACTGCGAAATATGCGGGTTTTTCCCCTCGTAATAAATTCATCTTTAAACATCTATAGGAATAACGTTCAGTAACGTAAACAATAGGAGCCCTGCCCTTCGACAGACAACAATGAAAAAAAAAAAAAAAAAAAAGGAGAACGGAATAATTCCTTGTTTGAATTAAGAAACGAAGCGCACGCGTCTCAACCTCAAGGACAGAGTTCTATTCTACGTAGACAGTTTTAAGGCCAAACGCTTTTAGAGCCTCGTCGTATTATCTTTTATTGCGATCTGCATCTGAGCTAATGGGTCTCGCACGTCAACTTAACAGACATTAAAAACAAGAACCACGAGACGTAATCAGAATGTCTAAGCACTTTTCAAAAATCTCTTCTCCGTTCAAGGAGAATGAAGAGGAAAATATCAAGTACGAATGCTGTAAGAAACGACCTGAGATATTCTATAATATGAATATGCATCACACGATTGTTTTTCAGAAGTAATGAACTTAGGACGACTTCTTATTAGAATAGTATCATTTCAATAGTGTTCAATCACATTGAAGAAATGTTATATGAAGGGAAGTATAAAACTTCCCAGTAAAAAAGAGTCGAGAGTTTTTACTAGAAATTATTATTATTAAATTCGGTTGCGACTCCAATTGTTGAAAACACGAATCGAATTAAGATATCGATTAAGAACATCGATTGTCGTCAATTAAATAAAAGACGATGGCTCCATTTCATGACGTCGGAAAGGAATTTAAGTGAGTGGAGACTCAAACACGCGACGAAAAACAATAGAAAAGAAGAGGGCGCACGTAGAATCTTCAGTACAAGAGTCACATGTTATTCAAATCATCAGTAAATTAGAAAAAAAATGTTAAATTAATTTATGCATTCCCGGAGCAGAATTTTAAAAAAATCAATTTCAAATCCAATTTTGATTATAAGTGAAACAATGTTCTTAGAAAACAACGGACTATAGGCCGTGGAAAAATTACAAAAACCTTATGCTTACGTGATAATACGAGAGGAGGTACAAAATATATATAAAAAAGAAATATTCAAGAAAACCCTCTTAACCGACCTGTTAATCCCGTGGTAGCAGGTTTGATCAGCGAACAAGAGCTGGCGAGTAGTGAGTTTTTACCAGTTTCATTCATCCCTTTCGCTTCCTACTCTATTTTTCTATAAATAATCAATTTTTTCATGTTTGTGTCTACGCGTTGGGTGCAGTGACATAAAATGATTGTGTGCGCGATGACGTCTTCTGTAGCGCTTTTGATGAAATTCATTTGAATGAAGGTGGATTTTTCACGGGAACCGAACGAAGTGACCGCAGCCACAGAGGGCGCCGGCGCCCTCCTCGGTCCCCCGCACACGAGTTCTACCACCCCTATTAATTTGTTGTTGTTGTTGTTGTTGTAAAAATACTGTCTAAATAAATAACTCTAGCTTCGTTGTTTAAGGACTTTCCGCTGCTGTTTAACGCAAGTGTCGTTGTGTCTGTCGTATGGCAGCACGAGCCGTCTCCACAGAAACGAATTCTAAATATAAATACGCTAAAAGAGAAAGAAAGAGAGAGAGAGAGAGAGAGAGAGAGAGACGGGACAGGATGTCCGCGAAGAAACTCCAACTTCTCATCTCTTTTATGCCGATTTAAGTGACGGGTGGAAATGACGATGATAAAAATCAGATATGGACTCACAAGAAATCGAAGTGTACGAAAAGATCACAGCAAATGTGTTTCACACACAAACTCTCTCTCTCTCTCTCTCTCTCTCTCTGTCCTGATATTTATTCAAAAGAAGACGTGGTCCAATGTGTCGTCTTCAGATATCACACACACGCTCATCTGAATGTTTAAGTTCTAAATATATAAGTAATAGCAGAACCCATGATCCTTATATTTCTATGAAAATACAAGTAACTCAAAACTCTTTTTAATAGCTATTTCCCAACCGCTTTCACATTTAATTTCACACGCCTAAATTAAATCTAGTAGAAATTTAAAAAAAAAATGAAATGAATAAGATACATTCCTTTTCTTAAAACTTTTTAGTCTCAACTTGTGTTATCTACATTGAATGTCATCCAAGAGCTGAGGAATTATTTTTTATTATTATGCAAAAAAACCTATAAAATATATTGAAAAACTATTGAAAAATTAATTTTAGATTGTTGAACCAATTTAAAGTATTTCAAACGAAAATTATTTATTCAAATTTTTAAAAAATTATATAAACTCAGTGCTTTTAAACGAGTAAGCAATTTATTTTTCTTAATGTTTTCAAATCATTAAAATGAAGTCTGATTACGAAAAACAAAAAACCACAAAAAACTACAAAAACCTAAAATGTTATCCGCCAGCTTTTAAGTGAAGGAGGACACTCTGTGCTTTGTGTATGAAGTGTTTCCTAATATTCGTCACTATACAACTGTAACAATAAAAAATTAATTCGTTAACAACATTTCTAGCGCATTACTAATGGGACATTTATTGCAAAATGTAATGATGCCAGTTTAAAATATAAGTCAAATGTATAGCATCAAAGGTGCGCAAGAATCATAAATATTTCTAGATTAAATTTTTGAACGATTCCACACGTTTCCCACATAAAAGAAAATTTTAAAAATACACGAAAATACCATGGAACCACAAAATAAAATATTTTTGAAAATTAAAAAAGGAAATCTGTTTCATTAGCATCAAACTTTGCATGGGGCAAGTGAACACTGAAAAACTCTCGAATTGTTCACAAAGGTAAGAAAGAAAGAAAGACCTTTCGAATTATTCCAGTATTCAAGTCGATTTAACATTTTCGCTTGTGAATCGTGTTTTTTTGAAAGCCAGAGTCAGACGATTTGGAGCTCGAAAGCGAATATAGCTCCAAATGACCTTTCTCCCCCCCCTCCCCCCTTCAGCAACTCCACCCGGGTGCAATGAAATGCTCTTTCAAATGCGAAACGCCCTTTAGCCTCCACGAAGACAGGGAATTTTAAAATTTCTTTTGATATAATAATAATTCTGCATTAGAAGACTTTGACACACACACATTATGTCACAATATTTAAATGCGAATGAAAATAAATCAATATTTATTTTGTTTCATTTATTTGTAGATCAGAGGGTTGCTCTCGAAAAATCAATGGTTCCCCTTTACATGTGAAAAAAAGAAAATAATATATCATATATAATAAAATCACAGAGGTACATAAATAAATACAAGCAATTTACAAAATATTTTACAAAAGAGTCACAGGAATAAAAAGGAGTAGAGAATGATTTTGCACCTCGTCCCTTCACACACGCATCGTCTCAAATTTAGAGACAGCGAATTCCAAAACCTTTTTTAATCTATTGCTAGACGCATTAAAACTAATTATTATAAAAAAAATAGTGCTCTAAGAGAGAGCTGGGAAATTGGAAGTTAAAATTTAGAGTTCGTTGAGAAAACAAGTCTTAAGTTCAACACATTCTATGTCTTTGTACAATAAATACTCCGGCGTCATGTACGGCTTTTTTTTTAATTTGAAGCGTCTTAGTTCATTGCCCCCATGGTTTTAAAACGCAAATTTCATAAATTTTACTTTTTAATGAAATACATCAAACGAATAACAATTAACAATCTGGTATAATCAATAACAATAACAATTAGTTATTAATAAGGTATTATTAATTTTATTAATATGTATTATTAATAATAAGAATTATAACAAATCACAATCATTAATCTGCTACACTTTTACCGAGTAACAACTTCAATTTGATCTGTTAAAGAATTTAAGGTCCTATGGGAGGAGGATGAGGTGGTCGTTTACGTACGTCACGGAGCGACGAGTCATTAAAAGGAGTCGCGTGTTGTTATCGGTTCATTCCGAAAGCAACGTATGAATTCATTCCCGGCACAACATTATCTCAAGCGCAAAAGAGAATATGGAGAGAGTGGAGGGAGGGGGAAGGGGGGGGGAGGGGATCTCGTCGTAAGAGCGGCAGAAACAGAACACTACGCGACGTGTCATTTACGATTACTGCGAATAACGCAGACAGAGGGGGGGGGGAAAGAAAAAATGAAAATGGTCCAGAACCAGTTTCAGTGGTGACAACAGAGAAGAAGTGAAAGAAGAAGAGATCTTGTTCTCTGTTCCTCCTCCTCCTTCGATCGGCACAATCTCTGACCGCACATTGTCTTACGTCTCACATTCTGTAATCTGCGTCTTCTCCGACTCGGTCTCCTGCATCTGAAGGTGAGACTAGCGCTCCAAGTGACCAGCACTCAAATTGCTACGAAGTATATTTGCTGTCTTTATTTTTATCGGTAAAATGCTTTGTAACACAAAAGTAGAAACAAGAACAAGAACAACGTGCTTCGCGCGCCTCGTCGCTCCTGTTTGTTAAAGGGAAAAGTGAAATACCTTTTTCGCAATATCTGATACACCACAAAGGCACGAACAAGAAACCAAGTAAACTTTAGATGAGAAGAAAAGTTGAAAAAGAAATATTGAACAAGTTAGAGAAAAAAAAATATCACATAGTCAGAACACGTATTTTTAAGTATGTACTTAGTTCAGAATTGCAGAACAGAATAGAAAAATTATGAATTTTAAATCTCTCATTTTGAAAATTCTCCCCAAACATTCCCAATCCACACATTTAAAAAGAAGTGAATTAGAGTTTGTGTGGTCCCTAGGAACATGAACCCACCGCTGTTTAATTAAATAACCGAAAATTCATCTAAATTCTTCAAAATTCAAATGGAAATTTTCCTTCTACTTTTCTTTCCTATCATCTAACGGTCAACGGTCAACGTACACTGCAGAAAGAAGAATCGCTTGCAACAAATATGTCAGTGTTTCATTAGCTTTAAAATATAAAATATTTTTAAATACAATTTTTCCGTATAACTCTATTCTCAGAATGTGGTATATTTCTTCTATTTTACGCAGTAATAATAATAATAATAATAATGAAATGAAATTGAGGTGAAGTAAGTTATAGAATATAACTAGAAGTGTAATGTTTTAGTTTTTATTTGAAAATGTTTTCGAAGCGTAGTGTCACTCTTTTGTATTGAAATTGAAATAATTCAATATGGCGTCTTCGTCTGAAAATCCCATTCGGAAACGAACGACCACCGATGGCGACGCGGAAAACTCTTTTGGAAAACTCTTTTGTTGTAGAGTCTTCTTCTTCTTCTTCTCTCTGTGACGCTGGCTGCCCTCTGCCCTCTCACGGATTAAGAGACTCGCTTATCGTTTGGATCAGCGGATGAAGAAGAAAACACAAAAACGAGGGGAAAAAAACTNTATATATATATATATATATATATATATATATATATATATATATATATATATATATATATATATATTCGTATGTTCTTAATCAAAAGAAAAGATAGCAATATGTCCATATCATCGCTACATGCATTTCTTGATGCTTCTATGTGTAGAAGAATAAGTATGAGAGACAAACCCACAATAAAAGAATGATAGAAAACGTGTTCTCTCTTTTCTACTATTCGTAACGTAGAGTAGTCCATCAAAAGTCTAATTAAAATTTCTCTTTAGTATTTAAGTTACTTTCCGCAGAAGTTTCGAGAATGAAAGTAACCATTTTGTATCGAATATTATTGATAGAGAAAGTAAGACAGAGAGAAAGGGCGAACTCCGTTCTTAAGCAGCGACGGTATCAGCTCGATGCACCTTCGATGCATAATATGGCGGTTTTATATGCATTGCAAATGGGTATCGCATGTTGCCCGCTATCGCATTGTAAGAAGATACAATAAAGAATACAAAAAAAATATATATATTACAGACAACTGAAATTAAATATTGTTTAAAAGAGTTATTGAACAAATATTAAAATATTAAAGATAAAAAACATGCCACTATGAAACATCTTTAAAAAAATTGATCTATTAGCATTCAATAATGATGAAACATTTTATGTCTGATGACCAGGACCTTCCCACTTCCCTCTTCCCTCGCTCCCTTTTCTGATTCACTTCACTTCATTTCACCTCTCTACCATTATCTTGACATCTGAACACTAGATGCAGAGCTCGAAATATTTTCCACAACCGAAGAAGGCATATTACATTCCAGTCTCTAATCGTTCTGTTGAGAAATGAAAGTTTTCCTACGTTGGTTCTTTGTTTTCGCAGTCGGGTGTTTTCTACCTCTCCCCCACAAATTCATGTTCCAATTTTCCCTTTTATATATATTTCCATGCGATGTTCACTTCCAAAAAGCCCTTTGTACAAATTGACTCGATTCCAAAACATTCGAAACAAAGTCATTTCAATTCCATCTACAATTAACAACATTTATTGGCGTAATCTTTGTCTCATGTACACTACAAGACCTCGAAAGATTTCGTCATTATTATTCTGACATTATTTATTGATGCAAAAGACCTTTCCGGCCGCAAGACGGTCATCTTCAGTGCTAAAAAAAAATTTTTTTTTTCAAAATATAAATTACATAATAAATATAAATTGAAACATTCTAAAAACAATCTACCCCCTTCTTCTTCTTCTTCTTCTTCTTCGAAACGTTAATAATTTCCAACATAATGTGAAAATATTTATATTTATTATGTAATTTATATTTTGAAAAAAAAAATTTTTTTTTAGCACTGAAGATGACCGTCTTGCGGCCGGAAAGGTCTTTTGCATCAATAAATAATGTCAGAATAATAATGACGAAATCTTTCGAGGTCTTGTATTCGTCCCGTTGGGAGAAGGATCCATCTTGTGTCACGCGTCTCGAACCGAGAGAAATGTTAAAGAAAAAGAGAGCGCGAGTTTTCGACTTTCGACTTCTATCGATTGTGTCATTGATTTATATTTTGGATTCCTTTATATACTGATCGTCTAAGAACGATATTGAAGCAAAAATATTTGAAGGGAAGTTAACATGTTAAATTTAAACCGACCATTTTTTATAGTAGACAATTATTTATTATTATTATTATTATTATTATATGCCACAACGTATCGGCAGCACATTTTGCTACCGTCGTCAGGTGAACGAATAATGAGTGAATGAACAGACAGACACAAATGTGTTTGATTTATCTTTTTGGTAACAAAAGTTGACATCAATTTAAACACAATGTCAACAAATGAAGCAATAACATACGACGGTATCTAAAAAAAAAAAAAGGCAGAAAATCACAGTAATCATGTATAAATTTTAGATAAGATGTTAGTGTCTCTTTGTAAATTCAATGTGTGACATTTCTGACATCATAATACGTTTGTAATAATTCGGCTCCTGATCTACAATGAAAACAGTCGCCCAATCTCTCGTATTTGATATAAATTTAATTTAAACAGAGTGTAATGAAATATCACAATATTGTAGAGTGTTTATGTTACGCAATTAATTTCAACTTAACGCGTAAGGTATCTATTGCTTAAAACCCTGTTACTCCGAGTGCGTGCTGTTAAGTATTAATGACGGATACAGAAGGATTTTCTCTGTTCGCAGGAAAACTTTTGGTAAATCAATCGAAAACAAAAATGAATAGGAAAGAATTCCTTCTTTTCATTTTAATTTGCACTAATTTCAATTTCATCATAACCCCTTTAAAAAATGGTTCATTGCACTTAATACATTATACTAATTATTAGCAACATAAATTTTTTCTATTTTAATATAACTGCAGACCTAAGTATTAAATTTATTGTAACCATTAATGATACATCGAACCCCTGTTATTTCGTACATGTAAATACACTTGCCGTTTAAAAATTAGTCTTTTTAATCCTTTTTTGTTGTTGTTGTAATTTTCGTGTCTCTGTAGATCAACTAACACTTGTAATGTAATCTGAAAATAACAATACAATGTTGTTTTACTATTCTATTCTTCAATAGGGCAAATAATGGATAATAATACCCAGAAGCTAAATTCAGTTTCAAACCCGAACCGGGATCTGTTCTCTGAAGACTCACGTTCGCTCAACGCAATATCGCGAGCGAAGTCTATTGAAGAAAGACTTACGCACTCTTCTGAAAGTACAGAAGAGAACACGTTTTCTTCTTTCAAGTCGACGTCACGTGGTTTCTGATTGTAACGAGAAACAATTAAACAACAGAACAATTGAACAGGATATTAAACACAAAATATGTTTTTTTCCAACAAAACGGAAACTACACGAACATGTTATAACGTCGTATTGCTTTTCAGTGTATGTGCGTACGTACATTCAAACTCCCGAGTGTATTTGTTATAAATATAATAATAATAATAAATTCATTGTCAAAAAAAGAATACACTGCCATGTATGACCACGTGGAGGAAAGCAAACTAATTTTACTCTCCGGAAGTAAACGAGGGACCATCCCATCAATTCCGATCAAGGGCCCTAAGGCGGAGTCGAATTCAAATCATTTCTTTATTTTCAACGTTTGCAATAATTAACTTTTGACCAGAATTAACGTATTTTCGCAATCCGTCAAGTGCGATGTGAGGTAACTCCACTTTGTTCAATTGATTTTAAATTTCGTGTGTGCTCCTGGATTCTCTTCCTTTGTTGTTTGTCCTACAATTAGGGCCCTAAAGCCCCAAATTAAAAGTACAATCGTCAAGTGGTACAATCGTAGCGCTACATTGTTAGTGTTTGTGTCCTGATGTATTGTTGACCCGGTCGAGGGGAAGAAGCTAATTTATTGCACGCAATGTATTAAGGATCGTGTTAAGGCAGTTTCCACGTCCGTATTCCGTCGTATTCATCTCAACTCAAAACCCGTATCTCTGGCTCTTAATTCCGACTGTAGAAACTCTCTCAGCAGTGAAGTGAAGTATTTAAGAGAAAGTAAGAACAATATTTGTTAAACACAGGAGATTTGCTTTCGGACAAACTTTCCAAAATATCGAGGAAACAAGAAGTAATGAATCGAATAGAAAGAGCATCACCTCACACAAAGAAGACGTCGTCTCAAAGGCGACCTCTGTTGGCCGTTGTCGGACATTGTGGTTTTTCAGTTTAAAAAAATGTTTCATTCAGCATCAAAATGGTATCTTGTAGAACAAACAAAACGTCGCCTTCGTGTGTTTCTTTGCTTTTGAGAAATAATAATAATAATAATAATAATAATAATAAAATCACGAACGGAAACCACGCAATCACTTTATTGTCTATTAGTTTCAATAAATTACTTTATTGTCCTAAACGTGGTCACAGATAGTTTGTAACAGCTCTCTTGATTTATTTATTGTCAGTCTAACTGGCTTCCTCGATGTTGGTACAGAGCTTGTACTCAATGCTGCCAACACTTTTACTTCGCCCTCGTCCATAAGAGAAATGATATTTATACCTCGTGTTATGTTGGTAGAACATTCGAATTTCTGAAAACTTAAATCCTTCTCCAACCTCTGACACCAATTCAATTCATATGGTCATGTGACGCTATTCTGTTCCTTCTGCATAAAGCAAAGTGTGGAACGAATATTACCTTGTGTCTTTATATGTTGTGTTATTATGTTGTATGCCTTTACAACACATAGCCGCTTTTGTCACTACTATTACTATTTATACTTAAATTTGTAGAAGTTGGCAATTCGTGTTAGGCAGCCATATTGGCAAAGTTACATGACATGGAGTATAGTTCCAGTCCCCGATTAGGATTTTCATACGTTACAAATATGAGTTGTTTTAATGTTTGGCGTAAGCTGTTACATAAGGCAACCGTGGTTAAATTCGACCAAAATAAGCAGACTATTTCATTCATAAAATGTCAATTTAATTAAAAAATTCCGAAAAAAAACCAAATACAATTTCACACGACGTTTCGATACCGGGTGTTAAACAAAGCTGTGAAGGCAAGGAACTTCTACGTAAGAGTGCAAAGGGAAAACAGAACTAACCAAACAATTGACCAACTGAGCAAAGTCGAAACAAACAACAATGCGAAAGGTCGGTTAACATACAAATAAATTCCAAACGAAACAATACCAATAATTATTGAGACAAATTTGAAGAGTTAAATATTAAAAATTACGTCATAGATCCTAGGAAGTTTTCTTGTATAAATTATCTGATTTATGGGATTTTTGTAATATTTGATTTGGAACATTTAAAACAGAATTTGTTTTTCTTAGATTTTAAAATAAAATATTGGAGTGCATACGTGTTCTCAACGACTAGGGCTCTTCTAGTAAATGACTAGTATTACATAAAGAGACTGAAAACGATGGAATACTTTTCTTACCGAAGATGTGTCAAGGTGTTGAGAGGCAAATCCAATCAGCACCACCTGCAACAAAAATATATTTTGTAAATTTTTAAGAAGTAATATTCATTTCATTCAAATTGGTTCGTAAATCAAATATTAGGAAACGATATAACTTTCGTATGTTCTTCACACCATCCATATATATGATAAAAACGTAATTACGCTTTTAGACTTATTTGTTTTATACTCCAAAGCGATGTCAAATAAATTACAAACTGCGTTTACAATAACCCAATTTACCATTTCAACATTTAACTCCCAACTATAAAAATAATTCGGTACTTGTTATAATATTAACAGAATGCCAACAAATTTGTATTTCACAAAACCCAAAAAGGTCGTTTCACAAGTACTTTGTATTGTTGTCAAACTATAGATTATTCGGCAAAAGTATAGTTTATAAATCGTAATTATTAAAATGACACTGAATTGGAGATTTCTTTATTTCAATGTTGTGATTGAAAATGATGAAAGACAACTTGTCTGCGATTGAAATATTCGAAGTTCATTTTCTATCAATCGTGTAGTTTGCGTGTGAAGCGATTTCAAAAGGAGTTAACACACGTGGGACGTTAAGACACAAAAGGTTGAAGGGGGAGAAAACACCTAACATGCGAATATTTCAATACACAAATAAATAAGAAGAAGGAACTCATTCCCCAACAGACGCAAAGAAAGTGAAGCGTTATGTTTTATGATTTAACAAGACATTCTAATTCTGTTTTCTCCGCGGAAGATATTTTTATAGTTCGAGAGGAACTTACGCCAGCGTTTGGCCCCCGAGGGAAGAACGGTGTTTGTTTTTCGCGGAGCGTGGACCTTTCGAAGCGTTTCAAACTCATTACGAAAATACAAGTGCGAAGATCTCAATAAGATGCAAATACGTGGTTCGACGATAAGCAACTCGTATTAAAATTATATCTAATTATCGTAGTAAGAAATTGAAAACAGTATAGGACAATGAAACGAACGCAATTTTGGCAAATTACATGAACTGTAATTTAATATCATATACCTTCGACTGTTATTCTTCGACTTCTTGCATCATTATTACCTTCGGATGTTCTACGAGTGACATGAATTTGTTGTAAAGAAATGGTTTTCTTGCGTTTAGGCCAAAATTAAAAAAACAAAACAAAACACTTATGTTTACATTAAGGTCGTCGTTAGGGCATTTTGTGGCTAGTGAATTACGATGTTAAGGGTAAGGGAGCAGTGAGAGATGTGTGCTAGTCCTCACGACGACCTTAACGTAAACATAAGTGTTTGGTTTTTTATTTTATTTTGGCCTAAAAGCAAGACAACCATTCACTTGTGACCACTATGGCTGATAACTCTCTGACATGAATTTGTTGCTACAATCATCTTTGGTAATTAATTTTAGTTCCACAATGATTCTTGAAACCAAAAATTAATTAGCGGGAAAAATAAAAATAACTTCTTTCTTGCATCACCCGTTCAAAAAAATACTCGTAACTTTCTTATAAGAAACAAGTAATTTGAGTCGAGATGTGTCAACATGATTTTGAATGCTGATATTAGTGGGG
>NNCF01135648.1:0-11026 GCA_002313205.1 Laupala kohalensis | reverse complement strand
AAAAATTTCAGCAAAAGTTCCTAGATAAGATAAAAAGTTAGCTGCGAGTTATAATACATATATAATGTCAATATGTTTGTAATTTAACGCAAATATGTTTGTAAATTTACATGTACAAGTTTTATCGAACTATAGATTATTCTGAGTGTAGTGTTTAAAAATCATAAGAGTTGAAAAAACCCACTAAATTCACGATTTATTGTTACAATAAACACTTTGCCCCTAGACAAAGCCTAGAGAACCTGTATAAGAAATCCGCCTCTACCCGAAGGAAATGTGTTTAATACATGTTCTATAAGCGAAACACTGTTAGTTCCTTCCCTTCTGTCCGCGATACTACATCCGCTGGGCGCTCATTGGACTGTTCTGTGCAATGTCCTGAATTTACACTGAAGCAAAGCAAATAACTCTCGCTTAGTATTTGAGGAAAAATTCTTCTCTTCTAAAAAAACTCTTTCTCTAAAAAGGTTGCCATGAAACTAAATAAAAACGAAAAGCGATCGTCTTTGATCTATCCGACACAAAAGCGAAATTTTTTTAACCATTCGACGAATTCATAAAAGAAGGTTTTTGCTTCAACCGTCGGTATACAACGTATTGCTAGTATATCTGAATATTAAAATATTCTATAATTTTTTAAATATTTACCACAAATGAGGTAACATTACAAAGATTAGCTTTCGGAGAACGAAGGAATGGTTCTTTTACATTTTAAATCTCAATTTTTTTATTTTTTTTATTTTTTTACACTTGATTTTGAAATTCAAATGGAATTGAAGTTGTCTTATGTTTCATAGTTTCTCTCATGTCTGTCTGTTATCCTCTCATCCTCTTATTGACACATTCACATCGATGTCTGTCTGTCTGTCGCTAGGATTTGAGCGAAACCCAAAAGACGTGAGAACAGAACAAGAAGAAAAAAAGGTCAAAAACTGCTTCTCTCTCTCTCTCTCGTGTACACGAGTGGAGACGATGTTCTCTCGTGTGCAGAAGGTAAAACACGGGCCAGGATGGCTTTTGTGTCTCTCGTCCATTTCGATACTGCGAAACTAACGCTCAGAAATTACACTGTTCTGCACTTGTCTCGCACCTTCATTCACGTGGAGAGTCCCTCTGCCAGAAGGGGAGAATTTATAATTGCAAGTATTTCGTGTAAATGGGAAGGAAATGTAGCTTTGTGCTATTGAAGATTAAGGAGGTGAGTGGTGGATGGTAGGGTTTGGACCCATATCGAAGGGGTTACTAGAAGTGGTTAGTAATAGTTAAAGAGTTATTGATACTAGGAGAAGTAAGGAGGTGGATAGAGGAAAGCTAACAATTTCTTTGTGTGGCCCCGCCGGGAATTGAACCCGCTGTGGTGAGAGAGCATGCTAACCACTCAGCCACCGGAGGGCAGAGAATGGATGAATCGAAGAAACACTCAGCAGGTCGTATATAGATAGGAATAAGGAGGAGAGTAGGAATAAGGTGAGTTAACATTTTTTACGGTAACAGTGACACGAGGGTCCGTGTTGTTGTCCCACGATGAAACGAAAACGCACAGTTACGTCGTCATCGTCATCATCTGAAGAAGAAGAAGAAGAAGAAGAAGAAGAAGAAGAAGAAGAAGAAACAGGTGACGAGTCGTCAAGTGGACACGCCACAACAACAGAAAAGAAGTTAACCAGAAATTTGGAAAATTAACGTTTCGACTTTGGTTCCAAGTCGCCGTCGTCCCGTTCGTCCGTAAGAGATCGCAAGGGTTGAGTTATTTATTGAAAGAAAGAAAGAAAGAAAAAGAAAAAGAAAGAAAGAAAGAAAAAGAAAGAAAGAAAGAAAAAGAAAGAAAGAAAGAAAAAGAAAGAAAGAAAAAGAAAGAAAGAAAAAGAAAGAAAGAAAATGAAAGAAAGAAAATGAAAGAAAGAGAAACAAAAAGAAAGAAAGAAAGGAAAAGAAAGAAAGAAAAAGAAAGGAAGAAAGAAAGCAAGGAAGGCGTGTGTAATTGATTTACTTCTTCTTCTTCTTCTTCTTCTTCTTCTTCTTCTTCTTCTTCCTCCATCGCTTCCTTTACGTCATGCAACGAGAGTGTAACGTGGCTTCTGACACCTCTCCTTACGCAAATGCTGCACTTCCCACGTAAATAAGAAGAGCATTTATAAACTCATTGTTCAAAAGCAGAATGGAAAAGACTGTAAGAGCTAATAATTTTGGTAAAAACCACAACAAAGAAAAAAATCAGCCGAGCAACTAAAAGTACGAAACAAAGAAAACCGACCCGAATTGTCAGATACAAAATTGTCGTGGAACAAAATTGCTCACCTGTCTACCAGTGTTTTGATTAATCGAAAATTGAACAGTAAAAGGATCCGCAAAACCGGTTTTCGAGAAGAAACTCATTCGACGTTGAAAAACTCTTTTTAAGACAACCGCAGTGCAACTTCACTTGTGAGAACACAATCGAATCAAATTCCGTATCCACATTCCATCGATTATTGCGAAAGAAATGAATAAAAATCCTCACGTTTCCCTTTCGCCCGCAAACGATTTATAAACTCAAAAATGTCCATCCAGACCCTGCTTTTTCTCCGGGTCCAAAGGTGGAAATGTCATTTAATACTTTTGTTATTATTAATATCCAATTTTTGACCTCACATTCCATTTTGGAATAAGAAATGGATATTTGAATAAGTAAAGAAATCCTTAGCCTCTGTCTCAGGAATTGACGGAATGATTTTGTCCCTTTGCTTTTGCGTCCGTCCGGAGAGTAAATTAGTTAGTTAGTAATTCGTCCTCCGCCTCCACGTGGCTGTCAGAGGACGCAGTCGATTTGTAATTTTGCTTTTTTATCAATGTGATTTTTAAGAGGCAGAAAAATGTGAATGTTCTGCAGAAGAAGAGGCGTCCAACACTTCAATTCCTCATTGAACAAAAACATTCATTCAGTTTCAATATTTTCATCCCTTGATACAGATGAAAACCCCATTTAATGATTGTCTTTAAGTCAATTCCTAGAAAACCTGCGATGCAGATAACACTTGTTACAAGGTTTTTTTGCGAATCTTTTTCACATTCGCTCAAAACCCCCAATATTCCAGTCTCCTCCGCGCCACTGGCGTCGAATACCAAGTGAAGAGATGACGTCATACACACTGATGTAGATTCCTGATAAAAGCATTTCCAGCAGAAGATTTCACAATTCCTTTGCGAGGAACTCTCTACAGGACACGCGGGTGAGTCGCCATTTAAGGGAAACGTGCCACAATTGCGTAAGACAAGGGACCCACTGTGGAACTGAAGGTCACGGCTCCGGAGCAATAAAAAAATTGCGGTCTTTCAGATGAGGAACAAAAAAAGCAACAACTAAGAAATACTCTCGGAGGGAGAGAGAGAGAGAGAGATGACGCACTTCTATTCATTAAAAAAGATTTCAAGATACGACGAGGTTCAATACGAATGAGAAAATCTCTGGAAGTTTTTCTTTTCTTTTCTTCTAGAGAAGCTGCTGCTCTTTTTTTTGTTTTTGCGACTTTAGGAGAGAGAAGAAGAAGAAGAAGAAGAAGAAGAAGAAGAAGAAGAAATACTCGAGAGAGAATATGAGGAAGCGATTTCCACCGGAGGATGAAAGAGAAGAGAATCTGGTACATCGCAGCTACGACATATAGATTCTTCCCTCTGTTTTCGCAAATGATTCAAAATGTAAAAAGGAAAATTAATTTATAATTATAATGCACATTCTCCTAATGCTCTACGTGTGCAATGTGTCGAATGACGTTTTAATAAAACAAAACTTCAAATAATACACAATGTAATAAAAAATACGAGAAAGACAGTAAGACTTTCTCTGTGAGACTCTATGTGAGAGAGAATGAGGTAAAACATATTTTTGATGCAAAAAGGAAAAAAAAGATTCTTTTATTAAATCGGTATGAAACGAAGTCACAATTTTCCCCTCCGAATCGTTTTTAATTATTTAATTTATTTAAAAATGTCTTGTGTCTTAAATAAAACTAAAGTGTTTCAAAAGTGTAGTGTTAAAGTTCATTTCTCGTCAATTTTAAAATACATCGCGCTCTAATGTGCCTCACGCTCAGACGGCGAAAACAGTTTCGAAATCTAACTTTTGCGGTAACGGAAAAAGTTCTTCGGAGGTTATGTTCAAAGTTTTGGAACCTCTTTTGCGACTTTTAAGAAAAACTGTGTGTCTTCCTATGTGTGAATGTATTTGTCTATAGTTTTACTTTTTAAGGAAAAAAGGGAATTTGCATAAGTTATGAATTAATTTCAAGACACTGCTTGAGTTGAGAGAAGAAAAAAATTCAAACACGGAGGTACAGAACGAAGAATATCGAGAGTTGAAATGAATTTTGAAAATTGTAATTGTTCTTAAATGAAATATAATGATGTCACACTTCTGTACATCTAATGATACAGTTATTCTGTTTTATAGATAGTTCTTTTAAATGAAATAAAGTACACTTTTTCAGTTCTAAAACGAAAATTATTTAAATCAGTTTTTCTTTCATCCTTTTTATTACGAAAAATATTTCCATTCACATACACTTTCAAATCATGTTTCCATTATTTTGTTCAATGATTCGTTAAACTAGAAATTCCTGTTAAAATGTGTTTTAGTGTTCGCTTTAAGTGGTTTAATTGGAAGATACAAGTACTTCAACATAATTTCAATATTTCAAATATAATTTTTGTCTTTTGCAATAAATTTCCCGTTCAATTGTTTCAATAATTCGGAAGAAATGGGAGGAAAGAGGAAGCTTCTAAAGTTTTGCCGACCACCAGCCAGTCAAAGTCGGATTACTGAGATGTATACTTTTGCTTTCTTTATTTCATTCCATTCGTCATAAAACACAACAATATGAATAACAACGAAGGGGAAGAAACGTGATTTGATTTCTCTCTCTATCTCTATCTATCTCTGTGTGTGAGAGAGTGTGAGAGGGTTGTTAATAATACTCTTAAAAGTACAAACGATATTCAGAGGACGTCGCTTCGCTTGACTCGTTCGAAAAGTATGTGGCACACCGTCAATTATAACTGCAAATTATTTCCTCTAAATTGGCAATGGCTAGTGAGGTGTAAATGTTGTTTATCAATCACAACGAGTGCTACATTTTGTTAGTCTTGTTTATTTATCCCGATTTGAGACGTCGTCCACCTACTAAGCCTACAACACCTCTCTCCTCGAGAGTTTTCGCTCCGCCATTTTGGAGAAATACGCAAAACGAATGAACCAGGAAGAGTTTTGAAAGAGTCGAGAGAGAACGAGGAGCAAAAAAACGTCACAGGTGAATAATTCCTCGAAGAGAGAGAGAGAGAGAGAGAAAGAAAACCAAAAGCAAAAAACCCCCTACCGTGATGCGAGTGAGGGCCTTTTGCAGCTCCGTGACAGGTTCTCTTTCCGCTCCGCGTTTTCCTCACGCGTCTCTTACATCCTTTTCATGTTTCATCACTCTTCCTCTTCTTCTCAGCTGCAAAAATAAATGAAAAAGAATAAGAAAAGAAAAAAATGAAAGAGAGAGAGAGAGAGATTCATCAATAACATTTAAGGTAGTACAGTACAAGCTTTAGGTAGAAGTACATCACGAAAATATCTCAACTGGACTCTCAACGAAGAGAGATGAGAGAGAGAGAGAGAGACATAAATCACGAAACCCTTTTTTGTGCTCCGGCGACACGTTTTCAAACGAGAATCAAAGAAACGTGTAGCTCCGTCACGTCGTTTAACCAAAATACATACAAAACATTTTCTTTTCGTTATTATTATTATTATTCACGTTGTTGTAGTTTATGTTTTAAAACAATTGTACATCTTCGTGATTTCACTTTGACTCGGATGAAGGAACGGCTGCTGCTCCCACCGTAATATATGCATTAGTTTATTCATTCATTCATTCATTCATCATTCATTCAATAGAACATGTAGAGCAAAAGGATTTTTGTTTGAGAGACAAGCTCGTAACGAACGGTTAGAGCGCGTAATGAACGATTCTTCCGAAATGACTGCGTTTAGAGAACACAAAAAGGTAGAATTAATTAATAACAATTTGATATTATCTTAAATGTTACTCCCTAATTTTCAAAAGTTATCTGTAGCTTTTAATGCTCAGCCCTGAATCCTATTTCGAAATAAGATGTTTAATTTATTTTTTTATTTTTTTGAGAGCCATTATGCAAGACAACTTTCGTCAACTAAACCAAACCAAATCCACAACAAAAAAGCTATAAAGCTAACAAAAGCTTAAAAGCCACCGCTTGCCGGAGGACCCAGCACTGAAGATGGCCACCGTGCGCCCTAAAAGGCCTTTTGCTTTAATAAATAAGGACAGAACGAGAAAACCTTTTATTACTTATAAGGAACAATCTGTCTGCATCAAACAAATTCCTCAAATAAAATGTTTTTGATAAAAAAACACAAAAATTGTAAATTTCTTTATATGATGCAACAAAATCTTGAGAAGTTACCAAGATGTAGTTCAACAGTTAATAAGACATCGAATACATCAAAGAAATGTATTTAATATTTACTTTCCCTAAAAATATGAATCGAATATAAATCGCTTTGGCAAATATGTTTCGAATAAATTAAAAAATCGAAAAGTTATGCCGCAATAATAGACTGTCCCTGGGAGAAGATAAAAAATTATAATTAATGGCTTTTTTTTCTTTTCGTTTTTGCCGACCACTAAAATTTCTTGAAGATCCCCACGAACCATCGGTTGTTGACCACTGGTTTAGAACACAAATAATCTCAAATTATTTTTGAAAGACTGTTTTCCTGTACACTTTTAAAATATTATATTATTGTTTCTCTGTTAGATGAGAAAAAAACAAAAACAAATTAGGCGTAGAAGCTCATAAGTCATTTGTTTCCTTCAAAACAAAACAGAAGACGTTCGTTGACCTCTTCCCTTTTCATCTCCAACACATCGAAAGAGTCAGCGCAAACTACATACGGGATTACACACACACACACATATACATCGACGACAACAGTTTTGACGATTAGTGAGAGGAATATGACGAAAACCGGGGTTCAATTCCCGGCGGGGCCAGAAAAAACAAAGCATTTGTTAGCTCTTTTCACTTCACGTAGATATG
This sequence comes from Laupala kohalensis, assembly GCA_002313205.1. Classification (NCBI taxonomy): domain Eukaryota; kingdom Metazoa; phylum Arthropoda; class Insecta; order Orthoptera; family Trigonidiidae; genus Laupala; species Laupala kohalensis. Next base: position 3,931 of record NNCF01135648.1, on the reverse strand, counting down.
ACAATCGAAAATCGAGAACCCTGCTTCTTCTTCTTCTATCCATCTAGTGATAGTGTTTACTATTATTAACTACTCCTTCCACGTGACCCACGTTGTTTGCGAACCCACCTATACCATTCCTACCTCCTATCGCTGCTCCATGAAGATAAAAGCTTCAATAGCACTAAGAGCTACATTTCCCTCCCATTTACTACAAATGAATGAAGGAAAAGAAAAATCTGTTTGTGGGAAATAAAGTGATCATGAAGTATGAGGCACATCATTAATTTGCAATTTCTTTTACAACAACATTGGAAGGGGGAGGGCAAGTGCAGAACGGTAAAATGGGAGTTGAAATTTGCAAGACAGCTGAATGTGAATGACTGAAACATTAAAGTTGATATGTTAATCGATAAGTGATTCTAACTCTTAAATTTTTCAATATGTCTTCTAGTAATGCTCCTTTCTTTTATTCCCTGCTTCCTCTTTTGCAAACAGCTGCAGTAGAACTCCTAGATGCACATACGACCCGTATCCACGTGGTAATTGTCAAAGACATTGTTGAAAGAATCGTCATTCGAAACTAAAATATTTCTTCAGCAAATGGAAGTTGAATGTTTCAAAAATGTACAATTACCACAGCCGTAGCCTTCTACGCTACGAACTGTGGCCCTCATATTTGGTATCCTTGCGTGGTAGTGCTAAGATTACTGATAAACATGCTTCGCAGCCGCAATCGCAGATGAAAAGGCTGCAATAGTTTTTGAAGTTCGGAGTACATGTTTTCGCATCGCTATTGGATAAAAGAATAGTGAAGCAAGCGAAGAATTGCGATTCAGGAGGTACTGTTTCTTAGCGTAATCGTTTGATGCGATAATTTCAGTGACATATTACCATAACCTAAAATGGAGATGTGTTTCCGTAAGTAACACACACTTTGTAGAGGAATAAAATTGTGGTTTAAAGGGTAACATGAAGCTGTTTCGTTTGTTCATTCGTTATATTTTATTTTAATTTTTTGTTACGAATAAAAAGGTTTTTAAGAAAAATTATAAACATCTATCGTTACACAAAACCTTATGAAGTGCCGCAACCCCACTTTTCCTTATATTTTATCCTTATGTTCAATGGAGTCTCAGCTTACAACCACCTGAAGATATGGATGAAATACTCATTTAAGTACAATACCGTAGTGGTCGATCTTGAATTCTTAATTCAGTAAATAGACTGTGATATTATTCCGAAAATTATTGCAAATTTTAACTACGAATTGTTTCATCTTCGTTTCAATAACAAGTATTATAAGAAATATAAGTGCGTACTCTTTACATTTTAGAGGATGATTTTGAACTTGGAAGATAGGGTTCTACATTCTAGACTCTTTATTTTATTCATAGTGTTATTAAATGTTAAATGACGCTTAGACTCACAATAACCTGTTAATATGTTCAATGTGTTCTATCTCTTTCAGAAGAAAAAAATTTAAGTGACAAATGCTGAAATCTCTCAAAATAACGTTACATTGACATCGCCGATTTTCGGAATTTTTTTTCTGTAAAATGTAATTATTTATAATAAACCACAAAATATGATATATCTTGTATCGTAAGGGGCATTAAGTTTAGTTTAACCCTACAGTCTTCTAATTTTGCTTTCGGAGTCTTCCGGACTACGCTCCGTCGCATGTGACTATACCCTTCACAGGTAATACAGTGTTGTCTTTCTGAGACCATGGCTTGCAGTGAAGAAGGCTATTGGCACAGCATGTTTCGTAATTTCTAAAATAGTTCTAAACGATCGGAGTAATTTTAATAAATCTGGACCTAAGTTCTCAAATAAAAGCATCGATTAACAGTATCCTATACATTTCCGCGAAACCACGAGTATCAATTTTCCAGCCGATTAATTGTTGTAATGAAAATACGAAGAAAACAACAACAACAAGAACACTCCTTGAACGACGACCAGCTAGGGAGTGATACAGTGACAATCAAGGTGGAACCACAACTTTAAAAACACAGGTAAAAACACATCCTGGATCAAAACCTTTAATTATTTTTTTTCCGCTGAACTTGGGATGTAATTATGCAAACAAATAATACTTCGAAAGAGATAATGAGTGCTTTTACCTTTACATCAGCGGTTTCCAACTTTTTCAACCCGACGCAATTCAGCAGGTCACGGGCCCCCCATCCACCTCGCAATGATGTTCTATACATATGTATAATATGCCTACGTTCGTCTTTTCGAAAAACATGAATTGTTTAAAAGACAACACAAAAGATTGATATTCGAACACTATATTAATTCGAGTATTTATTTGTTTCAATGTACCTCAACGTTTCAGTTTATTTGAAATAATGAATTGAATCAAATGAATTGAAATGTTTTTTTTTTCGCTGATATTGGATTTATGCACACGTTCTTATCGCCTTGAAATTGAAGACAGAAGAGGGAGATATACGATTTTCAAATTTAAAACAGTTTTGATCCTTTTATACCTTATACCTTTTGTGCCTTAACCATCACGTGGTGTCTGACGACGTGCAGAGTGAAGAAGGTTTGGTTTGGTTTGGTCAGGTTTCAAGGTGAGGTTGCAGCGCTTCCCCTTGGCAAAAAAGTGAACTATTTTTCGGTGCACGTCCTTTAGGTCAGGTCAGGTCAAGTCAGGTCACAATCGCAAAACAAATAAGAGAAGAGATATACACACACACAGACACACAGCGATGTAAGGGGTCCAAAGAGCTTTTGTTTTCTCATTTGAATTCACAAAGAAACCGCAGGGAGTGGTGGAGGAGGAGGAGGAGGAGGAGGAGGAGGGGGAGGGTGTTACGAAGGGACAATTTTTATTCTATTTTTATCGTGTTTTGTAATGAAACTAATATGGCTCACTTAGAAATTAATTAATTGTAGAGTTCTTTAGGTTCATAAACGCACTTCATTTGTTTAAGTTCAAATATGTTAAGTAAATTTTTTTGATCAGTGAAATGAAAAAGTAGAACTTGTGACATTATTTTATTCGCGTCTAAAAAAAAATCATAAATATTTCAATCGACCTCGTATTTCTAGACAATTTTGTATGGAACTTAATTGAAAATATCGCTCAACGTATTAACGGAGGGTTAAGGGCTCTAAAAATCCCAATTCAAACAAAAAACAAAAACAACAACAACAATAGTGGATAACCAGGTGAATGTAGTGTTAAAAAATGTGTTAATTTTATCTACATTACCCGAGTTATACGAAAGAAATACGTAAAATTCTGAAGAAGAGGCAAGAAAGCACATCTCTTGTAGTATTTCCATACTATAATAATTGACAATAATATCCTCAATATCGAGACAGTTTTTTCTCCAAAAAGTATAAACCTTTTCTCACTAAATCTCTGGAGATGACGACGATTCTACGATCGCTACCTACACACAAAGTCCACATTGCGTCGTCGTCTTCTTCGCTAAAAAGAAAAGCTGACAGATTCAATGGATCGGGTGCAGAGGTAGCTTCGGGGAATTAAAAGAGAACGAAGAAGAGTAATCAGGAGTGTACTGTGTAGGGTTGTGAGGATAGCTATATTTAAACCGATTCATCTGTTAAATATGTCGAGTGTTTGATAATTATAATATTACTAGCTGAGTAATATTACGGCTTTGTTCACGTAATACGTCTGTTACGTTATTTTGTCATCGTCCATCAACACGTTAGACGTTTCAATAGTGTTCACTTTCCCTCACTGATGTCACTGACAAATTTCCTTTTAGAAAAAACACCAATTTTTCTCCCGTTTCATCCACTTCGAGGTGAATTTCCGTAAAATCTCATCCGTCAGAGGTGTCGTGCGTAACGGACGTAACGTCATTGGAAATACAACTATTCATCTCGGAATAAACTTTAATAACAACCCTCATAACAGAGGTATTTTTACGTTACTTTTACGGCTCACCCTTCCCTCCTC
>NNCF01135646.1:160693-184967 GCA_002313205.1 Laupala kohalensis | reverse complement strand
TATTGGTCGGTAATTTCCAATATTAAGTTTGTTTCCTTTCCTGTGTAAAGGTTTCACTTTAGCTCCCTTAAATATGTCTAGAAACACCCCTTCCGATAAAGAACTAATAAAAATATTTGTGAGTGGATTTAATGTAGCGAGGGACGAAAATTTAACAATAAACTCGGGTGTATCATCTATGCCTTTTGAAAATTTGTTTTTTAATGAGCTGATGATTCTCATGACTTCACTGGCGTAAGTTTCGGAAGGGAACATAGAATTGGATACGTGGGTGGATATAATTGGAGGACATTGATTTGGAGATATTGAGTTCGTTATTTTACCAACTTCTGAGAAGTAACAATTAAACAAATTAGCGATGTCCTGAGGATTTGATAAGATTTTGCCATCGTTTAGCGGAGAAATATTTTCTTCGCGATTTTCAGAAGTAGACGTGTAATTTTTAACAATATTCCATATGGCTTTCATCCGGTTGTAAGAGAAAGAAAACACTTGAAAATATATTTGATGGCTTGTTTCCCCTCTTCGAAGTAAAAGAGTCAAGTATCGCATAAGAGAAACGTCGATAACAAATCGATAAAAGTGATTTTTTTTTGCCACACGGCGAAGGGAATACCGTGATATCTAGCTCCATACGACGTTAAGGCAGATTGAGTATTCCTGCTCCTGCTCCTGTCGAAGAGAAAACGTACTACGATTCAATAGATTTGGAAAAGTCAAATTGTGATTGTGGGGAATTCGTTTACATTTTGTTCATCAACTGTTTATTACTTTTACGTCAACTATTTTTTTTTTCATTTCATTTTGTTCGTCTTCTGTTGTTCGCAAACGTCCATTTTCGTTTTATGACTTCGAGAATGTCGAGAAATAATTTTTTTGAAAGATTAAATTTAACCGCCATTATGAATTTTTAAATTTTGACTTCAAATATTCAGAGTTGTCGATTGCCCCTGTTTGCAAAACTTCCTGCAATTTCAACCGCGCTATCATATTTTGACGTTTTTGAAATACTAGCCACTAATCACATAATCAAATTAATTGTTTTCACGCAAAAATGTTTAATAAACTATAATTCTGACTTATATTACTTCAAAATAATAATATAACATCTTAATAATAGTATGTCTACCTAGTTATGATGGTTGACTTGATTTAGACAAAAAATATTCTATCCATTTAATTCTTTCTTTTAGTTTCTTAAATGGAACGCGCGCTAAAGGACTAAATATTCGTTTAATGAAGCAAACATACCGAGGTATGTTGTCGGAAATTTGAAAAAAGAATTTTTCTCAGAAGTGATCGTTGTTCATATATTAAGCAAGAATCCAGAAAGAAGAATCAAATCTTAATTTTTATGTTTCCCAAACATATTAGAGTGAGCAATGTCTAAGTTCGTTATGAGCAAAATCTCATAGAGTTTACAATGAAAAAAGCACTAAATTACTGGAGGATAATTTCGAACAAACTAACTATTCATCCGACTACAAAGACCTAAGGCAAGTTTTTCAGTTTGGTTTCTTTTTCATCTTGACCGAAATTTCTCGAGGGGAAAATATGAAATTCGTGATTGACTGCCCCTAAAACAGAAAGGCGAAAAAAAAAAAAGAAAAAGAGAGAGAGAACTTTTCCAAAATTTAGCGACGTTTCGGCTTTCGTTTTAAGTCTTCGTCAACAGATGGTTCAAATTATAGCAATTGAACGTGATATTAGACATAAATATAAACACAAAGAATTATTATTAGTATTATTTATTACAATATGTACTGTTCGTGTGTAAGAGGTCTCGAATTATTTATTCAATTCGATTTGATAATAGAGTTAATTGTAGTGAAATCTCTGATCACGTATTGTTAAATGGGAATGTTGTAACTCGAGACCAAGAGGGAGCAACAGTGTTACTAAAATCTGGATACAAAACGTTTCATGCATCTCCTCAGAGTCTATTAATGTTTTAAACTGTTCACTAATGAGTTTAAATAATAAATCAACCAATAAAAAAATTGTTACACTTCATTTACATATATCACGCCATGAAGATCAAACAATTTTATCATGACTTTAATTTTTTAAAAGTTAAAATTGATATTAGCTTACCCAACTGAAATATTAAGTTATACTTTCGTAATTTTCGATACTTTACATATTTTAACCAATAACTACTAAAGTCTCAAAGTTTGCCTGCTGAAACTATTCACGGGTATCTATTCCGAAAAAAAAGTATGAGCTACTTGCCATCCTGTATAAAACAATCGATTCAAGAATCTTATCGACTCCTTCAACCTTATTACTACGATAAACGACCCCACTCGCCTCTCCGGCTCATCTCAAACATTGCTAGATCAAATTATAGTCAACAATGGAATCTCGTATCTCTCTGAAGTGTTTATCGCCGGATACAGTGATCACCTTGCTCAAGTATTGACTATTAATAATACACTAAAACCGCTTAAAATCCTTTACAAATTTACAAGAGAGTTTAATGACATAAATAAATCCATATTCGTAAATTATTTGCGTGAAGAAACATGGAAAGATGTTTACAATTGCCAAAACACCGACGACAAATTCAATGTATTTATCTCAACATTCCTAAAACATTACAACTCTAGTTTTCCCATAAAACGCAAGCAAGTTAACACAAAGAAATACAATAGATGGATCACCCTAGGGATAAGAATTTCTTCAAAAAACAAACGCCGTTTATATTATCTTTCAGAACGCTATAACCCACCACCCGAATTCCATAATTATTTTCGTAAATATAAGACTATACTCAGAAAAGTAGACTATGCAGCTAAAGTTATGGAAAACGACATGCATATACTAAAATCGAACAACCGGATGAAAGCCATGTGGAATATTGTTAACAATTACACGTCAACTTCTGAAAATCGCGAAGAAAATGTTTCTTTACTAAACGATGGCAAAATCGTATCAAATCCTCAGGACATCACAAGTTTGTTTAATTCTTACTTCTCAGAAGTTGGTAAAATAACGAATTCAATATAGCCAAATCAATGTCCTCCAATTATATCCACCCACATATGCAATTCTATGTTCACTTCCGAAACTAACGCCAGTGAAGTCATGGGAATCATCAGCTCCTTAAAAAACAAATTTTCACGCGGCATAGATGATATATCTGAGTTTATTGTTAAATCTTTATCCCACGCTATATTAAATCCACTCGTAAATATTTTTAATAGTTCTTTATCGGAAGGGGTGTTTACCAACATATTTAAGGGAGCTAAAGTGAAACCTTTACACAAGAAAGGTAACAAACTTAATATTGGAAATTACCGACCAATATCTCCACTACCCACTTTCTCAAAAATTCTAGAAAAATTATTCTATAAGTGTCTTCTAGATTTTTTATCAAAAAATAACATTCTCTCTGATGATCAACACGGTTTTAGGAAATCCTTTTCCACTACAAGCGCCATATTTTCCTTCTTAAACGATGTTACCACATCTCTAGACCGTGGAGAAAATCCTCAGGGTGTTTTTCTTGACTTATCCAAAGCATTCGATGTCATCGATCACGGAATTCTCCTTTCCAAATTGCATTCTTTAGGCATTCGTGGACTTCCACATCAATGGCTAACTTCTTATTTAAAAGATAGATATCAACAGGTAGAAATATCCTATACTAAAAATAAAATACTTGAGCGTTGTCTTTCAGAAACAAAGCCACTTACTTGCGGAGTACCCCAAGGATCAATTCTCGGCCCTATACTCTTTTTATTGTATGTGAACGACATGTCATCATCCACATCAGATTGCAAAATGGTTCTTTTTGCTGATGACACTAATTTACTATGTAAACACGCCAATGCTCAAAAAGTTTTGTCTAACCTTTCGACTTGGTTCCATGCAAATCGTCTCATTGTAAACACTGACAAAACAGTGTCTATGTCATTTCACAATAGTATCACAAAATCTTTACCCCAGGTTTCTCTTTCTTTAAACGGAACACAATTAAAAACTGTTACGAATACAAAATTATTAGGTCTCCATATTCAAGACAAACTCAAATGGAATTGTCACATTGACAATCTTAATTCCAAATTAAGCAATTTGTGTTACGAATTCCGAATCTTAGTTAACGCAGTTAGTCCACGTATTTCCCGTTGCGTATATTTTGCAAACGTTTACTCCCATTTACGTTACGGCATTACCTTCTGGGGTAATTCCGGTCAGAGTATTCAAACTTTCAGAATTCAGAAGAGGATAGTTCGGATAATTTGTAAATCTCACCCCCGAAACTCTTGTAAACCTTTATTCAAGGAATTAAATATCTTAACACTTCCCTGCATTTATATTTATGAAACGGTCGTGTTTGTTAAGACCGAATTACTGAAGTGCCACCCTTGCTTTATACGAAACAGTCTCGTTCACGAACACTATACACGCAATAGTAGTAATATTCATCGCCCTAGAGTGTCAACCACTCTTTGCCAAAAGGGACCATACCATTCGGGAATCGTTCTATATAATTCCCTGCCCAAGAATATAAAAGATATTATGAAATTGAATATCTTCAAATCCGCGGTTAAAAACTACCTCCTGCACCAGTGCTTCTACACTGTAAAAGAATTTATTGATTTTAACAAAAGTTAAATTCGTCTTGTGCTTTATCACGCCATTGCTGTAGTACTTTTTAAACAACTTATAACAATTTCAAAAACTATTTTCTTGCATGATTGTGTTGTCTTATGGCTCATATTAATTTAGTTTTATGTGTACTCAACATTGGCACGTTTGTGTACATAAATTCTGTAGCCCCATCCTGGCCCGGGTTTTTCTCCGGTTTTCCTTCGGGTAGAGGCGGATTTATCATACAGGTTCTCTAGGCTTTGTCTAGGGGCGGGTCTATTGTAACAATAAATCGTGAATTTAGTGTTATTTCAATTTTTAAGCACTATACTCAGAATAATCTATAGTTCGATAATAACTTACATGTAATTTTTTGCTTAAAATTACAAACATATTGACATTCTATTAGTATTATAACTCGCAGCTAACTTTTTATCTTATCTAGGAATTTTTGCTGAATTTTTTGAATCCGCCTCTGCCTTAGGGCCCTTGATCGGAATTGATGGGATGGTCCCTTGCTTGCTTCCGGAGAGTAAATTAGTTTATTGTCCTCCACGTGGTCATACGCAGTTTGTACTGTTTTTTGACAATAAATTTATTATTGGGTGAACTACCACTTGAGGGCGTGGGGGCGTCGTAGTGTGGTAGAGTAACCCATAAGGGTTTCGTCTCTAGGGAGAGTTGTTTCGATTCACAAGAAGTGTCTCGTTATTCGTTTGTGTGTGTGTGTGTGTGTTGGGCTTTAGGGCTCGTCGACATCGAGGTCATTAGAGCCCGAAAATTCTGTACAGGTAGGGAAAATGCAGTTACGCACTAAGGAGAGTCAACATGACTCTCCCCGCGTGTTGGACTCGCCGAATGACTCAACCTTACCCACTATAAACCCTCCTCAATTACAACTCGAAACTCAAATGAGGATGGGACAAAAAATGAGGAAAACGGAAGATACCATAGCCCTAATAGCGTCGGGATCGAAAAGAACAAGAGGTGACCAAGGAAGGTCAGGAAAGAGAAAGGAAAGAGCGTTGCACAAGTAAGTGGAAGTAATGCCAGACTCAGCTCGGGGCCCCGTGTTCGCCAAACACGTACTTACTAGATGTCCACTGGGGGGTCGTTATTCGTATTATAAGATCAGTAGTTATCAATTTCGTATACAAGAAATAGGTTGCACATAAAAAAAGATAGAAAAAGTAATAAGTGGAAGTGTTTTTACTAAAACAAATCATTATCTCCATTGAAAACAACAAGAATTAATAAAATCTTTGTAAAACTTCACGACATCATAAGATAAAAATGACTTACTTTGCTGTTATAGATGTCCATTCCTATACTTTTTAATTTACGGTACGGCATTATCTTCTGGGGTCAATCCACTCAGAGCATTCAAACTTTTAGAATTCAAATTTTATGTTCATACTGTATCGACAAATAGAATAGTTCAAAATAATTCAAAAGAGAATAGTTCGGATTATACGTAAATCTCACTCCCGAAACTCATGTAAACCTTTATTTAGAGAATTATATATTCTCCCTCTCCTTTTCTTATAAACTTATGAAGTAGTCGTGTTTGTTGAGACAGAACTATTAAAATCCCACCTCTGCTTTAGAAGAAACAGTCCAGTTCACGAACACAACACGCGCAATAAGGCTAATATTCATCGTCCTAGCGTGTCAGCAACTCTTTGCCAAAGAGGTCCTTATCATTCAGGAATAATTTTGTATAATTCCCTTTCCAAAAATCTAAAGGATATAAATAAATTGTATTTCTTTAAATTCGCAGTTAAAAGATTTTTAACATACTATTGTTAAAAAAATGTGAAAAAAATTACATATTTTAATATGTGAAGTTAATGAGAGTTTCAATTTCCTAATAAATATTGTTTTCCTCATGACTTCGGATGATGTGAGTGATGTTAATATCCTTTGCATGGATGTGTACATTATCTCTGTAACCTCATCCTCACCCGGGTTTTCCTCTGGGAAATGGATTTTCCTTGGGCGGGAATGTCATTAATACTTTTGTTTTATTAATCTCGAATTTTTACCGCACATGATATCTACAATTTATCTTGAATAATAAATGGATAACAGGACGTATTTATTAAATAATTTCTTTTGTAAATATTAAAAAGCCACCACTGCCCTTGCTTGAGTCCTTTTCATGTGAGTTATCATTGAAAATATACGCAGTAAATAGAAAGAAGTGAATATGCTGGTTAGTAGGATTGCCCAAAGTGAAAAAAAATTGACTGAAAACACAAACTATTTCTGAAACGTGTTTATGAAATTGCAATTTAAGATAATCCGTTATTTATGTACAGCATTATTGCATTTTCAAGAAGTTAAATTTTTTTATTCCAGTTGAGTGATCTGCTCACTCTTGTTTTTCTCTTTATGGGCACCTCCCAAAATCAAATCTGGATTCGCCCCTGGTAATTATTGACCGCAATACTAAACAAAGTAAAGGAATTAATTATTCAGTATAAAAGTAATGAACTATCAGTGACGACGGAGCGGGTAATGTTTTAGTGGAGACATGGATGGATGGATGGATGGATGTGTTGTGTTCAGTAGAGGAATGTATGGTTGTACGTATGGGACGATGCAGGGGGATAAAGAGGAACTAACAGGTGTATAAACACCCCGAGGGAGAAAATAAGTTTCTCGATAGTCGGCGAACACATAATTTTTTTAAAATCCTAATGACGTTAACTCATTACTTCATTTTTTTTATTCATACTATACGCGTAGAATGACGCGTCATTCACGAAAGTAATTTCGAGTGCAGCACCAACACTTGTAAAGTCCTATTGCATTGTCAGTTGCTTCCTACCGTCCCATCAATTTCGCAAAATCATCATCAGGATCTATATTTACCTGACGTGTATATTCAGAGCTTCATTTATCCAGACGGAGCCAGGGAGAGGAGGTGCTAGGTGTAATAATTACTCTTCGCAGCATACTGTGACTTGTCTTGTCACATGCTTCCTTGCATTTCCGTTTATCTTGCAAAACCCGCTCCGTGTGTCCGTGTCTTCGACCTCGATTCGCCGTTGGCTCCGTCGCCCGATTCCCCCTCCCCCTCCCCACTCCACCAACCCGCGCTTTCCACACTCCGTCGTCTATCGCGAAACCGCAACCGGTCGCTGCTGCCGAGCGCGAAGCTATAGCACGGCACTCTTTTGGGGCAACAGCGGTGACGGCAACCTGGCGGCGACGGCCGGCGAACGTGCACGGACGGCTGTTTGCTTTTCTCCAAGGTTAGCGTCCCCGCCTCCTGCATGTTTGCTTCGCTTTGCGCTTTTGTTCTATTTTGTGACGAAGAAACAATGCAAGCACGACACCTGTTTATACGGATTTACTCTTCTTTGATCCCGTGAGTGAGATACGTAGTGGTTTTCTCTTCTTCTTCTTCACGATATTACCGTCGTCGACTATTTTCTTCAACGTTGCTACGAACTAACCAGTGGAAGTTTGAACTGCGAAAGTGATAATCCCTTAAGGGCAGTTTTCCTCCGTCCAAATTATCGCGCTGCGAGGCGCGTTGTGCGTTCGTCTGTCGCGCTGCGTTCACTGTTCAGTAGAAGCGTTTTCCTAGCCGGCGTTCTTCAGTGGCGGAGTGGCGTAGAACCCAGCGATCTCAGTCGTGTTGCTTTCTGGATATTGTCGGCGTCTGTCGGGTCATGGATGAGCAAAAGGAAAGGCAGGCGTTAGCAAAGTTAATATTTATTTTAACATTAATTAAGTGAGTGTTTAATTATTTATTTAATTAAAATCTGTCTGTATTGTAAGATCAAAATACTTTTACTTACTGGTTTTCAAAAACATGCACAGCATCCTCAGTTTTCAAATTCATAATAATACAAATTTAATACAAAACTTGACTGTATACAAAACACCATCTCGTGGGAACAGCGCCGGTGGAATTTTCGCTTCCCAGGCATGGTGACGCGGCTGCACCATTTCACTAAAATTCTTGTAAAATCCAAACAATTCTTCTTAAATAACTCTCTGAAATTAAAGTATTTTAGCAGTTCTATTTTTAATAACGTTTTTTCGATAATTTAGGTTAATTTTTGTAGATAGACATATGCTGTCGCGAACTTTTTTGTAGAACTCTTTGTGAGAAGAACAATATTGTCGCTCATAGTTGTCACCTATCTCTAACAGTTTAGGCAGCGTAAGCAAATATAACTCTGTTTTCCCCACTAATGCGCCGCGCGCTGCGTTATTCAGTCGTTCGAATGCAGAGGGGCTTCCCCGCTGGAGATTGTACGCCAGCGTTGCCGTTGTTGCGCTCTGTAGGAAAACGGCAACATTGATTATGCAAAGATGAGTCAAATACATTTCCCGCTGGCGTTGTCCGCACCGCGCTGCGGGGTATTTTGAAGTGGAGGAAAACGGCCCTTTAGAGAAAGTCTTAGATTGCAAAAAAAAAAACCGTAACAAGCACTAAATGAAGTTCCTTGTGGGAGTAACTTGTAATATGTGGCAGCCCAAGTTTTGTATTTTTCGTAAAATAATTCACCGATCTTGTTTCGCAAACGCTGTTAGTTCAAATGACGAATCGCTGAAATTTTTGACGCGTCGAGAAACGTCACTTATAACACTCCTGGAATTGTGTGGTGAAGCGAACAAAGCAAATGTTGATAGCAGCAAAGTTGCAAGCAAAAGCTGTTGCCAACCGCGTTTCGAAAGAAAGCACATAAAATCTTAATTAATGAAATTGATAGAAATACTTCCTAACGTAATACAATCCATGTTTATTTACTTAGCTGCGTGAATTGTATCCTACCACCCGGTGAGAGTATGGCGCTGGAATTCTTCTTCTAAGGAAACCTCCAACTCAAAATCATAAGCGAAGCGTGTCCGGTTAAACCAGAACGAAACCGCTCACTACGAACTAGTGAAACCACAAGAATCCGCTGGTATTCAGAAATATTTCTTAAATACAATCTAAGTAATTCTTTTGAGTGAGAATGTAAATGTCTGAAGTGTCTCTTGTATAGACATGCTTTATAACACGAGTTAAAAGGGACTTACATCTAGTAAGTACGTGTTTGGCGAACACGGGGCCCCGAGCTGAGTCTGGCATTACTTCCACTTACTTGTGCCATTCTCCTTCCTTTCTCTTTCCTGACCTCCCTTGGTCACCTCTTGTTCTTTGTCCCCCCTCATGTTATGTACCCCTTTCATTTTAGGCCCCCCTCCATTTGATGTATGTTGTGAGATATGTTTTGGTGTGTTGTAGATCAGGCGGGTTTTTAGTGGGTAGGGTTGAATCATTGGACGAGTCCCACGCGCGGGGAGAGTCATGTTGGCTCTCTCTAGTGCGTAACTGCATTTTCCCTACCTGTACAAGTTTTTAGGACCTTTGATGTCGACATGAGCCGTAAAGCCCCACAAAAAAACCGAGTTAAAACCTAAAAGTGTAAAAGAGCAGCTTCGTTCTGACAAAAAGCGTCGTAGTTTGTCGTAGTAAGTGACAGACGATGGTATTTCTTATAGCTACAAAAGACAGAGAGTTATCCTTTTGTGACTAGAATAGTTCACGTGACCACTCACCACGCCCTCCAAAGCGAAGTCCCACGTTGCCAGTTGAAGGACGTTCGTAACGCAAAATAAAGTAATGTACAATATACGATATTCTTAACAAAATGATTTGCAACAGAATACGTTCACTGGTTCTGAGTGAGTCGATATGCCGCAGTCCATGTCCTGAGAAATCATATTCTCCGTATTTGTATTCCAAATATCAATAATTATTCCAATCTTCATTCAATTTCTTTTATTTTATTTACGATTTTTACACGTTTCTTTCGATTATTTTTATTTTGTAAAAAACGTTATCGAGATAATTTTCTATTAGATAAGTGGCTCGGAATCTGGTTGGAGTGCAAGTCACTAGAAACGGAGAAATATCGCAGTGATATGCTCAAGTTCCCACGACGGAGTGGAAATTTATAAAAGGAAAGTAATTCGTCTGTTTGTCCTACAGATACATATTTGTATTACTAGATATTACTAGTAGTTGCTTTCAACGAGTGTATTGATTTTTTTTTTCGAAGTAGAAAAACACCCTCTTCGTTTCTATCTAGTTTTTGGGAGGGGGGCACGTACCCCCAGTGGAAGCGACGCTGCTCTCTGCTTCGTCGTGAGTTCTTCACCATAAAAAATGTGTACTTGGAGTAGGAGTTTCTCACCCAACCTTTCGCAATTGCTCTTGTAAATATTAAAGACTTAACAAGAGTGTTGATTTGCATTATTCACGATTTACAGAAGATCCTTCCTTTGATTACGAAATAATAAAGTGTCTTTATTTTGGCGAGACTCAGAGTAAGGTCTGCTCTTCTGTGTGATCAAAACATTTACATTTTAAAACAAGGTGGGAATTGTGAGGATCCTATTTACATTTCACGCTGTGAAATAAAACTAGGGACCATCCCGGTGTAATATCTTAAGCGATTGAGAGAAATCCTAGCACAGCGCCAGTCAGGATGGCGGTTTACTACCGAACAATGTACAGTCAGAGGTCTCCAAATTAGTTTCTCAAAAGAATTAATTTACAAAAAATCACGAAGAGATAAAAACTGTTTTGACCATTCAATTAGATCTGAGTTTGCCTCATTTTCCGGGTGCCCATTGCTGGGGGTGTCGTCAAGAAAGAACCACGACGAGGATGTTAGGAGTCAAGGCACTCGCCATCTGGACTCCTTTGTCCAAAGAAGTTTCATTCTTTCCACTCTTTAAGATTTGCTTACAATGATCGGGACATTTTCATTAAACAATTTTTTAAACGTCGATTCCACGAATTATCGGAAGCTGTGTGTCACGAGTGCGCGACGCAGCGAAATCTTAGGTCACCGACGAAGACGGAATAATCAATCGAGGAAAAGAGAAAACCAAGAGATCACTGTAGTTTCCTTCCGACGAATCACTCGATGTAGAGAAGAAAGTCTTGCGAATTGCCTGGAGAAGACGCCATTTTCGTAGTGGTTCGTCGCTATTACGATAGCGCTACACCTGCAACTGAACACAAGTGCTGTTCTCCTAACGAATGTTGGCAACTTGTATGAGGTAGGACACCACGTGTGTAGGGACATCGTACTTTTATTCGTATGTCTTGCGTTATGACACACTTTTCTCTTTTTCCGACGATACTCCGTGTCTACGTAATCTGTTTGATGTAATATTTTTAAAAATAAAAATGAACCCTCGTTGTTTTATTTTTATAAAATAGAAAACTGAACTTGTAGAAATTGTTTTAAAATAGAACAGAAGTTTCGAGTTACGTCATGTATGAAATAAAAAAAGTTCGCTACGTCTTATTTTTCGTCTTCATTTGTTACGCTCCTTTCGTCTTCGAGAATAAATCGATCTGTTCGTGAGTTTTAGAAAATCCTTCATCAGACGAAGTTTTGCGAGCAGCCCCTTTGCGTATTGACGCGCCGAAGACAACGTTTTGAAAAGGTATAAGAGATACACGAAAATTATTAACAAGCACATCTCGCAAATCCTATTTTTCAATTTATAGATTTATGTTAAATCTGTGTATCAAAATGTGTATTTTACTATCATTTAAAGGTTTCCATTTGAACAGCAAAAAAGGAATTAAAGTTCGGAGGTCGTTATCTGCCTCGAATGTATTAACGCTTCTGAAATTCATCAACTGCTTCCAATCCCTTGAAATGTGCTCCTTTCCTTCGCACGACTTGGTAGTTTTTATAAAATATACATACTCGTAGAAAAAATATCAATTAAAACATACAATTAACCACTCAAGATACTGTTCCGAAAACTTTTTAAACTATCACCTCAATTTCGAGATGTTTGGAAAAAGTAAAATGTTTTCCTCCTAACTGTAAAATGAACAAAACAGTCGATTAATTTGTTCACGTTGAAAATCCATTGTTCATTGTTAAGAGAAAGTCATGTGAAGCCTCTTCCATCGTTTGTTTGCGATTCCGAGTATTGTTGATTTTCAAGTGAAACAATTGAAGGTAATATCCGTAGCAAATGTACGTTTTTACCTACATCGTTGGAAACGAATTGGAAGTGATACGTCTCTTCTCCCGTTCAGCCGATGAATGCTAATCACATTACGCAGCTCATTCGATCTGAATAGAAACTTACGAATAGATGAGATGCGGGAATTAGAGACACTCGCGAACGAAACGAAACAATACAGAGATTCAAGATCGCAACAAACGAAGGGTGAAGGCGTAAAAGAAGTCTGTCTGGATAAAGAGATACGTCACGTCGATAGGAAAACGTCCACTGAATCATTTATCACGTAATTTACTAGGACGCCCGAAGACAGAAGCGGATTCGACATTTGAGCACACTCCTTTGATAAAAATAAAAATAACTTCGTGTTTTAACAGAATATCAACACATTTATATTTAATAAAACAAAGAAAAAAGAAGATACTTCACTAGTAAGCATTATTATCGACCTATTCATTTTTCGGAAATTATTGTTTATAAATCGTAACTATAAATTCGAGATTAATTATTACAATAGACCACCATTTCCCCTATGCAAGAGCCTAGCAAACATGTACATAAAATCCACCTCCACTCGAAGGAAAACCCGGGCCAGGAATATGGCTTCATTCTGAATTTTATTTTGCTTCCGAATAATTATGACGACTAAAGAGTCTCTAGTTTAAAAAAATGAAAGAAAAGGGAAGTAAAAAAAGTCGCAAATGCTGCCCTCTACCAGCAAATGCGTTAACTACGCAGAGGAAAATTGATATCTACAGTTCCCTACATTATATGACGTTGACTCTCTAGCATTTGCTCAAGCGACAAACTAAGAAATTCATGCATTTTCTCCATTTATTGTATTTCAATGCTGTGACGCATGTGCCCCTCCCCAAAGAGATAGAAATAGCAATAACAAAAGTAAGTTTTTTACTCCGAAAAAGTTCAAAATGCACATTGAAAACAACAAAATCTGCCCTTAAAAGATGAGTTCATAGGACAAACATATGACTTAGCTTCTATAGATATCAACTCCTAAATGGGAACATGAGTAAAGGACTAAGCAGATATTTTGCCGTTTCTAGCATTCTCTCTCTCTCTCCAGAGAGATTCCGTGCAACTTATATAATGTTAAATTACCTATAGATAAAATTTACTACGGAAGAAAAAAAGTGGTTAAAAACACGAATTATTAAAAAAGCCTTTTTTAGGATTATTTATGAAAAAATGCAACTTTAACAGAACATGTTTAATTTGCAGTACCAAGACGTTAATTTGAAACGAAATTCCAGTGAAGGGACCCGCTGCTACTTCTCTTCGTGGACCTCTGCATCCGCCCCTGTAGTTACTACGAACGAAATGAAGTACGAATATTCAGCACAGAACCGGATTGAGATTAAGGCAGATCGGTCTCTCGGACACTCGTCTAGAGATACGTTGGTTTTGTAAGAAGGAAGCGGAAGTGCTTCGAAATCTATCCTGAATCCGCTTCTGCGGATTTGCGTTGACAACGAACGAGCAAGTGGCATTTAAAAAAAAATTGTGTTATTAACACTTCGTTTGAGCAAATTTTTCTTCGACACAGTTTCATTCTTATCAGTCAGACGATACCATGTCACAGCACCGCCATGAAACGAGGAAGACGCTTGTAGTCCAGTAGCCGGGTAGTTTAGTCTTGCAGGAAATCGGGTTAAAGGTACCATAGGAAATATAGAAATATGTAAATAGTACCATAGGAAATATACAATATATAAATTCTCGTCATATTAATAACATGTAATAAATACTAGAACAGAATTTAAGGGAGCCCCCCCCCCTTCACTGCGGCGGCGCCAGAATGAAATGTACCGCAGCTCTTTCGCGCCTGTAGATGTAGCAGGCAGGTAGTGACTCAAATATTATCGTTTGGCGGGCCATTGCTGGAAAGTTCCTCGAAGGTATGACGCAATGTATTTATGTTCGGGGGAACGGATTAACCGGTCAATCGAGTAACCGACCGGTTGCGAGGGTTTGTTGAACAGTATTCTGAGAGAAACGACGCAACACTTGATTAGTATGTACTGCACTGCGTTGCGGGTTGCATTACACGTTTTAAGGCATGGTTTCGAAAGTCATGAAAATATACTGGTCCATTAAAACTTTTCATATTAATAATGCGTAAGTTTCAATTTAAAAGGTTAGATTACTCTTACCCCAGTCAGAGAGTGAGTTGCATATTGAGCGCACTCAACATTAGATTCATAGCGCTCGCTGAATATGATCTTAGAGGTGGTCACAGATTTTATTACTTTTTCTAGGTACTGCTCTTATTTCAAAGATGTTGAACTCCTGTTAAATAAAATACATTTGTATTAGCAAAAAAAGTAAAAGATTTCCCTCTTGTAACAATATTGTTGGCGGTGAGGGGGTGAAATGACTGTTCTTACAATTTTATTTTATACGGACCCCTTTCCCCGTTACACAGTTACCCCTCTTTCAAAACGGTTCATTCGATGTCGCGAGGCTTAAAAGAAAAAAATTTACTATTAACTTGCGATCCAACTGACTCGACTTCTTAGAAATATCTCGGTTCGTGTTGAAGCAAATCACTTTCGAATTTCGGGTCACCTGTCAGTTTCTCTGGAGCCACACGAGGGACATGTTCAATCCTTTCATTGAAGAACTTATCGGAATTTCATTCCTAATATTAGAACCTGTTTCCAAATATTGCGCCACACAATGTTACTTCGCTGTACAGTACAATCCTGATAATCCTAAGGATATGGGACCAGACAGTTGTCGGATTATGAATTATTGTTGATTACCAAGGATACCATTGAAACAATGCTAAACAAAGTCTACTGGGTGAGGGTAAATACAACTAAACACATTATACCGCATCATTGTAGTCGTCTGTTGCCTCGTTCCTCACTCTTTCTTCCTTCTTCTTTGTCATTCCGCCGCAAATCGCTGAAGCGAAGTTTGGACTCGAAAGATGAGTCATCATTGTCAACTTGTCGGATTACCAAATGTCGGACTCTCGAGATCGTACTGTACCCTTTTATAACAAATACATTTGAATGATAAAAACTACAACATAGACATTTAATATTTCAACTGTACTCGTATATAACGAAATTGTTCCTGAAACGCGTACTTCGTCCCAATATGTGCACAGTTGACATTAACGGGCTTTTAAATCTTCGGAGATATTTTCAAAAATGTTTTAAGAACGATAACCTGTTTGCATACTTTGACAAAATGTCGAAAGGTGATAGAATTAAATCACTGACATATGTGAAATCGGCAGAAAAATANAAAAAAAAAAAAAAAGAAAAGAAAAAAAAGAGACTCACCGGAATACATTGTGTCTTCATTTATTAAGAAAACATTTATTAAGAAAAAAAAAAAAACCAACTTTTAAAGCACGAAAGTGGTGCAAGTTTACTTTGATTTGTAGTAAATTTTCCTTTGCACTATTTTCATCACTTATATACATATATAGGTCATTTAATACATTTGAGAAAGACTCTTTACTCTTTTACTTCTTCCGAGGTATAAAAGACGTATAAAACACGAAGCGCCAAAAGTTCTTACATGATCTGCACGTATACTTCAAATGAATCAAGCGAATGTTGTTTATGCAATTCATACGATTAATTGATGGAGATTAAATCATGTTTCTTCATCATCATAATTCATAATATAGTAAAATAAAAATAAAGAGAACAATTACTCTTCTCAGAGATTCGACTTGGAACTTGCAGCGTTAGTCCCACCTCTTGAGATCTTTTTCAATCTTTCAGTTTNAAAAAAAAAAAAAAAAAAAAAATCCCGAATCATGACGTGTGATAAATAACGCGGCGTACGTTTTGAAGCGCATGAATGAATGCAGCATGAACGCAGCCCCACTGTGGATTTTGTGCGCGTCGTCGTGGCTGCTGCTGCTGCTGCTCCACGCGTGGGTATTTTGAAGCGACCGATGTTCAAGTGTTTTATGGACGGCTCCATTTGCAGATGTAGCCAACTTCCGCTGGTGCGACCGACCGACCGACCGACCGAAGCGTAGAATTCAAGGCACGTATGTCGACGGTGAGGATACGCTTTGGAAAGAAGAAGGACGTGTGGAAACTTATGGAAACGCGATGAAGTTTATATACTAATGATAATAATGAATTTATTGTGAAAAAGCAGAGACAAACTACGTATGACCACGCAGAGGACAATAAACTAATTTTCTCTCCAAAGGAGCAAGCAAGGGACGTATTCCATCAATTCTGATCGAGGACCCAAAGACAGAAGCAAATTTAACATCATTTCAGCTTTACACTCCTAAGATAAGACTAGAATTCAATATTTTATGATATCAATAGAAAAAACACCAAGTTTATGTTTAAGAGAATACGAAAATGCTATTTATCAAACGCGTACTAGTATCAAATCTTGAAATTATTCGGAAAATATTGCTTACAGATCGTAACTATTAAATAACTTTAGAGATAAATAATAACCCTTGATTCAATGAGACTCACTCCTACGTCATAACCCATTAAAAAAATCACCCTCTGTACCCGACAAAACAGAATGGACCGCGTGCGCGCGCCAAGTTTCAGTTCAAATAAAAATAAAATAAGGTGAATCAGTAAGAAATAATAAAGACATACAGGAAAGTAGTTTTGTAATGTTATTTTTGATGAGAGTATTATCATTTTATAGAGGGTAATTATTATAAATTATTAAAAGAAAGGAATATATGATTTAATGTCAAAAAGATGTTAAAACAACGTGTTACCGCGTGGAACATAACAAAGCTAACTTTCTCTCTAGGTAACGGAACAATGGGTGTCGCTGCTCAGCACATTCGGGTTTATATCTTTACGCGACATCTAACATCGACGACAATTCACACGAAATAGTTATATTGATTAATTTTCCCGACCATCATGAATCGTAGAATGTTACCATTACACACATTAAAAGAACACTCCAATATTTTCATTACTATTTTATGATACTAATAAAACAGCATTTGTCGAATTTTATTTATGATTTCCACCTTACGATTTAAAATGTTATCTATATTTTTCTCTTAGATTTACGAAAGGAAGAGACATATTTACAACACTCTACAAAATTTCTTACATCACTTATTTTCCCAAAAATGTTAAAGATATTATTGAACTGAATCCCTTCAAATACGCAGATAAAAGCTTCTTAGTATACCAGTCTCTACAATGTTAAATATTTTATTGATATTAACAAAAGGAGTTAAAATGAGTTTCAATGTCCCAGTTTGTATTTCAATGTCCCAGATTCTTGTTATTGTTTGATCATGTTAATTCCTCATTCACTTTACCACACCTCTTCTTTAGTATTTTTACTCAGATATTACTTCGGGTTTTTAAAAAAATGTTTCCGTTCAATAATAATAATAAAATTCCTTACTCCATTTAAGCAAACGATAATTACGAATGTATCATATTCCGTCATCCTCCATCTTCTCCGACTTCTTCCAGAGGCGAAACGGAGCGAAGACACAAAAGATAAGAAGAGGAGCATCACATAATTAACAGCAGTATTATTTCATCATTGCTCTCTCTCTCTCCAATCGCAGAAGTTCCTTGTTATCTCCCAAACACTTTTCAATCTGAGCCCAGTTCTCCGCGTTATCAGCTCAGAAACCTGTCGGAGTTTATCTCTTTAAACAAGGTCTTCTATCTAGAATATGTCTAATCTCTTGAGTTGACACCTGCTGTTGATTATCGGTAGCTCTCTTACGTATTCCATGACAAGGAGATTAAATTTTTGTAAAAATACATATACTATCGAAGAAGGTAAAGACAACTCGGGTCATGTCAGTTCCCCCTAAAATAAGAATAAAAATAGTTATAATATTTACAGAATAGTAACACATTTGTAAATAATAGATCACAAAAGAGTTATCTAACAAACAGGCACTATCATCAGATCATGAAAATTAATCAACATAAGAAAAGAAGCTAATTAATGACTGTCGTCCTGAGAACAGAATCTAGAAAGCGAATCTATACGAAGGAGAACGGGAGGCAAAAAATCCCGATGAAGATGGGAGTTAAAACAGAGTTAAAACACGACCGACCACGCGCAAGTGGAGTACAGATGAAATTCAAGAAAATAACATTCAAGCATAAAATTATTTTGTATTTTAATTAGTTTTGAAAGAACTTTTTCAATGATTACAAAATTACTGAGAGAATTATCGAATAAAATAAAATTTGCGGGAAATTGTAATTCATTTTAGCTTTCATTAAAAAATACATAGAAAATACTGAGGTATAGGTATCACCAATATTTATTGTTATTATTAATGAAAGCGAAAGCTTTCTCCTGACGTAGTCAGAATCTTCAGAAGAATATTTTGGCAAATACAAATTGGCCTGAAGATGCTGGCTACGCTAGCGAAAAGCTTTCGGTTTCATTAATAATAACAATAAATATTGGTGATACCTATACCTCAGTATTTTCTATGTATTGATCATGTACCAATCAATGTCCATTATTCTTTTATTAAAATTACAGAATTCTTTTACATTATGATCAAATTCTACTATTTACATCCATTATGTAATCAAGATAAATAAATAAATTGACACCTTATAACTCTTTTTTGGACGATCAATCTATTTTTATAGTGTTTTACTACAACTCGTAATTTCGTCTCGAGATTGGAGTTGTCAAGTGTAGAATAATTGTTACTATACTTTTGTAATCATACATTTGACGAACTGTGGAAGTACCAACCCACGTCCACGACGTACTTGATCCTACTACTGTATGTGATCGTGTGTATATGATCTCGTGTACACGATACGATTGCGCCCACATTAATACTAAGAACTGAACCAAGTACCGTGTGAAAACACCTCCTTCCTGACTGAAATGAGAGAAACCAAGAAACAGTGATCTCAACTATATAAACTAGATAAACAACTCCCATGTTTCTGTATCTGGGTCGAAATGATGGGAGCTGATGTGACGTCATCTCGAGACCCTTTTTGTACGACTTACAGAATCACGGCTTCCTAGAATGGTAATTGTAGCAGGTCGTGACAGAAGACGTCGTCATTTTTACCGTTTGAGATATCGATTATGTTGGGTAAAACTGTGAAAAAACATGATTCCGCACAGGTTAATGGTGATATGGAATTATACTACAGGTTAATATAAAAGACACATTCTCTTCTGTGTGTCTACCAGATTGTAGTCAAGTAAAGTTCTGAGTGATATGTAATCTATGGTGGTATCACAGATAAATTAGGACGTTTTCAAAATGCGTCTTTCATACATAAATTTTCTAAACGGAATATGAACTATTTGGAGTAATGTATTGTTCTTAATAAAAATGAATTGAAAGAAAAAGGGAAGATTGTCAATGTTTGACTAATTTACAATTGATTATTTGAGGTTATCAAGGATATACGAAAGCATGATGTTCTCAAGTCAAATTGAAATGATGTAAACGATTTGATATTTTTAT
This sequence comes from Laupala kohalensis, assembly GCA_002313205.1. Lineage (NCBI taxonomy): Eukaryota > Metazoa > Arthropoda > Insecta > Orthoptera > Trigonidiidae > Laupala > Laupala kohalensis. Next base: position 164,890 of record NNCF01135646.1, on the reverse strand, counting down.
TTCTCCAACTTACGAATCATAATACGGCACCACATTCTACTTTTGTAAATGTACAACTCGAATACGATGTCCGGATTCGAAAACATTGTTGAACAAGATTTATTCACACACGATGGTAAATACACCACCATTAAAACTCTTTATTCACGACGTTCAAGAAAATGGGAACTCACTACAGGAATAATCATTTCCAACACCATTACGCTTCGAAACTAATAAACACGATCTCCATGCACGGAATTGAAAATTTCGTTCATTCAAAGTGCCATTGAAATACGACGTCAAAACCACTCGTACAATTTGAGGTTAGGTCGTTATTTTGTTGTGTAGTTTCGCGGTCGCGACTTATTTGGCGCACGAGTTATTCCATGTTTGTAAGTAGTCGTTTCCACATCTCTTTGCTTCCTCTCGATGCAATATTTACTTCTTCTTATTCAGAACGGATGTTAGAGTTTATCATTCTTTCCCAGCGTGTGGGATATTCGATTCGGCCGTGTTGATTGTTGATTATGCAAACAAACGCGGAGTGACAATATTTACTTCAGAGTGCACGCAAGGAAAGAGAAAAAAACAATTGCATTGTGTCACAGCAAATATTTACAATCTGCAAATAGTTCGGATGGTAATGTACTCAGAAATGGTAATGTAATCACATGTGAGAAATACTAAGTTGAAGCGTGTCAGCGAATAACTCTTTTTTTCGTTTCGTTCTTGTTATGTGCGAAATATAAAATGTAGGATTCGTTCGATTGGTACCTGAAAATCTTAAAATTCAGCGAATTCTAATGTGTCACGAATTTTGTGATTTCAATAATAAGGAGCTCCAAATACCCATTTTATTCATTAAAATATGATTTTTAATTTTTTACTTTAAACCGCGAACATGAATCTTCTAGCATTGAAATGACGTTTATTGTCGTATAAAATATATTGTAAATATTTTGTAAGTTTGCATATCTGAGGATAAAAAAACATACGTCGTCGATTCAGAAAACCAATTTAATTGTTTGGTCCATATATTTTGTTTATCTTCCTTGGCACTGTGTCGACGTCTGTCTCACAGTCGCGGCCGATGGGTCTGAAACTGATTCGTAATCAGCGATAGGGAGCTCTGTGAATCTGAACATTATTAATTCGAATGTCGTAGCCTTGTGGAACTTTGAGGGTTAAAAGATGTCGTTTCCCATTATTAGTTAAATCACAAAAATATTGTAAAGACCATACTTTGATCATACGTCTCCCGCGCCGAACTTATTCTATCTTGTAGTTCCTCGGGCAGTTCTCTTCCCTCGTTTAAAAAATTTTTGAATAAAATGAATAAGGGCGATGCAATGAAGGGGTCACAGCGAGAGTCACGATCCTAGCTTCCACGATACCACTTTAGTGAGAGAGCAGATTCAAATCCTGCTCGGTGAGCTGCTGGGATCTCACTTATCTACTCCAGATATATGTCTCTTTGGTTCCTTATGTTCAACGGCAACCCACCATATATCCTACCCAATACCCTCACCCAAGTCACGGTTAGGCGTAACAGCAAGGAAGCTTCATGGTCTGAACCTTATAGCCATAAATNATATATATATATATATATATATATATATATATATATATATATATATATATATATAAAATAAATAAATATTTGAAAATAATGAAGTTAAATATATAGGACTCCTCATTCCTCTCCCCCTAAAAAAGATAACTAAATAAGTATAAACATCATGTTAAAATGTTGTGGATAAGTAAGATATTTAAAAAATACCTGTTCTCCAATTTGGTTCACCATTAGAAAAACGAACACAGAAAATATAACAAATATATTCTTCTCGCCAGAACCACAACTCCATTTTGTGTAATTCCTCCTCAAGCATTCGTTTGCACCGCCTAATACATGACGCGATCGATGGATTTATTTGTTGAAGAGGAAATTTCGTATTTCCCGCTCTGTGGAAACGGACAGGGAGCAAAATGGGGAATATTTATCGTCAAGTGCACCACCACTACGACCCCTCTGAAGCAAGTAACGACTCAGATATACTGCGCACCGACATATAAGATCTCGTGCCTTCACCCGTTAATGCTAAACCACCCCCTCACGGCGAGGAACACTCACTCGACCCGTCGCCAACCTCCTAAGTATAAACATTATTGATGACATCGATGCAAGTGACGAATCTATAAAGACCGTTTCTTGTGTTGAAGCATAGAACGCTCGTGCACGCTTTCTAGAGGTGTGCAGGCATTTTGCACCGCTGTTATGGCGCCGGTCACAAAGATGCGCAATGTGTCATATCCAATATTTCAGGAACTATGTATTAATTTTACATAAAATTATTGCCATATTTTGCTATATTACCTGTGATTTATATCTCTTATTACCTATTGGACCAAGATATTACAATATTCGGATGTTGTGCAACCGTGCAACCTTAACACGATCCGACGCTGCTATCTTACGATTCCCTTGGGAGCTATGACGTAATGCGAATGAATGAAAAGTCTTTAAATGCGAAGCACGCGAAGACTCATCAACCCGCATTTCAAATGTACACTCACACACACACACAAAATGTTATATTTAATTTTCTGAGATGATTAGATCACGTTGTTGCCCAAATCACCCCGTCGATTATATTTCCTTGTTTCTTTCTTCAAATTTTGATTATATTTGTGAACGCCGTAATTATCTCCCTCGTGGGATTCCAATCAGTTGAGTAATTGAAACAGAACTGACTCTATTAGCTTTATTATAATGCAATAAGTTAACTACTTCTAGATCCTTCTTATCATCAGCGATGTCTCCTTATCTGTGATGAATCGATCGCTGTGAAGGTGAGAGACCGCGATATATCACCTCGGATCAGTTGCAGAGCGAGAGGAGGATCTGTCGTCCATCTGCTCTTCTTCTCCCGGCACCTTCACCTTCACACGTAGAAGCGACGACTCCAGGGATACCACCACTTCCACAAAGTAGTACGTGTCTTGTATTCAAGGGTAGTGAAGGTTAGATTATCTCCGCATCAGACTACGCATCATTGTTCGTTTCGTTTCTAATCCACTCTGTGCCCAGCGTCGTGGCATCGTCGCCGCCATGTTCCCCGGGAGACGCACCCTGGTCCCTGGACCTCTGTCTCGAGTGGAACTCCACGCTCATCTGGACGGTTGCATTCGACACGAGACCATCTGGGAACTGTTGAAGTAAGTGTTATCGCTCGTATGTGCAGTTGTTCCCAAACATTCCTTCTAGTAACGTCTGCGTTTGCGCGCAGAACGAAGCGCCTACCTCTGCCGGGCGATGGAACCTTCCAGGCGCTGCAACAGGCGTTGGTGGTACGCGATCCCATTGATTTGGCGCATTTTCTTCGCCCNATAATAATAATAATTAATTGCCTTAACCGCAAGAAAGGAACCTCTTCGAGTATTCTCTTGTGCTTGTGCAGAGGGGATCTGGCAGCCATTGAACGCGTGGCGTATGAGTTCGGTGTGGAGAAATCGAGGCGTGGAGTTCTGTATGTGGAAGCGCGTTATACTCCTCACAACTGGCTGTCTCCTTCGGCGCCCAAACGGGAGAGGATGAACCGTAAGTAGTCTCTATTGCCTCGTAACTTCACTGAAGGCCCTGTAACTTGACTTTCCTCCCCTTACGATGCGCCGTCAATTGACTCCGTCTCCTCTCCTCCAGTAAAAGCAGCTGTTGCTGCTACATCTTCTCTAACCACAACTCTCATCTCCTTTTCCCTTCCCCTTTCCTATCAGTTGAGGATTATTTCCTTCTCCTCATCCTCAATGTCAATGGTAGTGCGTAGTCAAACTATCCCACCAGAGACTCTGACGGGTTCCGAGGGATTCACGGGGTTCCCGGAGGCGAACTCCACACTGGGAGAGAGAGAGAGAGAGATGTGGCCAGCTTCTTGCTCCGGCAGGTTTTTCACCCCGAAATGGACCCACGTACTCGTTTTACTATTGTACACACAGTATAGTTAAATGATAATAATAATAATAAACTTTATTGTCGAAAAACAGTTTCAAATTGCCAAAGACCACATGGAGGACAATAGACTAATTTAGTCTCTCAAAGCAAGCAAGGGACCCATCCCATAAATTCCGATCAAGAACCCTAAGACAGAGGTGGATTTAACATTCAGCATATTCTTTAGATAAAAATAACAAATTTGAATTAATAAAACACAAGTACGT
>NNCF01135646.1:144114-160464 GCA_002313205.1 Laupala kohalensis | reverse complement strand
ACAAAGACGACTAGAGAAGAGAAGATCATCATCCAGTTAATGAAAATGCTCCTCGATCGCAGATCTGCGCGAGGTGGTGGAGGCTGTGCATCGGGGCTTTGCGCGCGCAGAAGAGAAACAAGGCATCGTGGCGCGCAGCATCCTGTGCGTCCTGAACGGCACGGACAACGCAGAAGACATCTTGGCTCTGTGCGAACACTTCCAGAACAAGGGCGTCGTCGGCATCGACATGGCCACTGCGTTCGCTCCGCAATCGGAATACGGTAGGAAGAATAACACACACACACATTGGGTGGATTTAAATCAATGTAATCGAAGGTTTTTTTTTGTACCGTTACACGTCAAAGAATTGTGCGAACTTTTTGGATATTAGAACCATCGTGGTCTCACTTCGGAGTAAAATCATTTTCACTTTTTTGATATTTATATTAATTTATTCAATACTCTTTTTTCCCGATGTAGATGACTTTGCTAATTTGTGAATGAACATGTCACGAAGGCCTCTTGAAGCATATCATCTGTTCACTATTTTTGTCTGTTTGTATCCGAATGGGACGAGATAAACACACGAAACCTTGAATTATCGTTTCGAGATCATGAAAGGAAAAGTTATCTCCTTATGATAAAGACGGAAGAGACAACGCAAACTTACAAAGTAATCGAAATAGTTTCCCAAATGTATTTTGCAAGAGAGCGAATCTCAAGTGATGTGATTTTTAATTAATGAACTTACGACACTTATTTTAGTTTAAAAATAGGTCGATCGAAAAGCAAACTAGAGTGAGGCCGACTGCTTTTGCCACATCGCACCGAATGGAAGACGATGGTGGTATTTATAGAAAAGCAGACCACAAACTATGAACATATGCTGCACGTGGTGAAAGAAGTAGAAGTCGTGTATAGATTCTCGTACGAGGTCTATCTTTGAGGCTTTAGTGTTTTAAACACTTAATTTCGGGCCGTTTTGTAAACAAACGCAGTTATTAAATTTTTTAAATGCGATCAAGACGCAATAATCAACGACGAACAGAACGAGGCGGCTTCTCTCGATTTTTTCTTAACTGTTCTGTCTCCCTCCTAATGGTCCAGACGTGGTGCAACATGACTTTCACTCGTTTTCTCACGCGATAACGTTTCTCATATGAATCAGCATTTTTGACAGTGACGATGAAATGGACGATCAACAAGCGTGGTAAAATAGTGTCCGCCAATTTTTCAGATGTGTAATAGTTGGCCAAAAATACATATTTCAATTCGCGAATGGTAATTACTTTCTAGATGCCTTTCATCCATTCAAACCTCTTAACAATAAAGTAAAATTTTCCTGTTTTTTTTCGTAACATTGTTAACCACATGTGTCACTCTTCAAACCAATACGGCCTTCAGTTAACGGAATGTTAACTCGTTTCGTCGTGGCTCATGTATCGTTGACTTTCGGTGTGTAGCAGCGTCGCGTTGCGCGCGTGCTTTTTTTCAGTGGAAGTTCCCCTGACGCCGACAGAGCTGAATGTTTTCCGTGTGGCCAAGGAGAAGGGAATCCATCGCACGGTGCACGCCGGGGAGTCGGGGGGAGCTGACATGGTGGAAAGGGTGAGTGGGAGGGACGCTCATCTGCTACACGATGTAATTTATTGCTTCTTCCCAAAATTGTTAATTTGACTATATAAATAGTACTTATCTAGCGATTAAAACTTGTAACACATAATTATAAGATGATCAATTTTTATAGTTTTCTCCACTCTCTTAGCGAAAACGAACGCATTCCTGTACCATGTAGGTAATCGTATAAAAATAATTATAACTTATTTTAATAAAATATATATTTTCGTGATGTTTTGAAACAGTCGCCAAGTTGTTGTGGCATTATGTCTCTAATGTGAAAATCTCCATAATATTTGGAAATAGTGGACTTTTGGTTTCTCTGTTTATTTTAACTCTTTAAACTGGAATGTACAAAGCCATGATTTACCTTCAATATTTACATAGAAATCTCTCAGATTGCGGTGAACCTCACCGCCAGAAGATTAATTACGTTATGTTGAATGAAAATGGGGATGAATGAGGATGGAAGACGGGCCCGGGACGCGAACGGGATGGCGCAGTCGGTAAGCGCATGAGCGCGCTAAGCTCACGGTCCCGAGTTCGAATCTCGGCCCCGACTTCCATTTTCATTCAACATAACACAATTAATCTTCAACATTTAATTAAAATCAAATTTTAAAAGTTGAAAGAAACACACTGTTGGACCGTGCACGAGTTGTATGTGTGTATTCAGACCTACTTGGTCATGGTAGATATTATAGTATGTACTAGATATTCCCACATTGCTCTTGAACTTGCGCCAAACTTTGTGAATGTCTGTGACGCTGTGGTGAGAATTCGAACTATAATAGGACATTGAATCTCAAATTAACCGCGAGATAGAACTAGTGTCATTCCTATTCTTTGTATGGCGCAATAATCAAACTTTCCCGCGACCTGGTTCGATTTCCAACCACCCTCCCCGGGAAAGCGCCACAGCCGTCCCCAAAGTGGGCGCGCTTTTCGTGATATTTATTTTGGATATGGGAAGGTTTTCTATGAGCGATAGTAGTACGATCAACTAGGTCTTAGTGTGTGATTCATTCTATTCCTTGTGCAGGCAGTTTCCGAGTACGGCGCCGAACGCATAGGTCACGGATACCACGTGGTTGACGATCAAGGGATCTACAACATGTGCCGAAGAAGCGACGTCCATTTCGAATGCTGTCCCTGGTCTTCGCTGCTGACGGGAGCCGTCAAAGCAGGGGTGTCCAAGCATCCCATCGCAACGTGAGTAGATAGTAGAGTTACTAACTGGTGTATAACTTGCTTCCTAGGCCCCGACCTCACTCTGAAAGGGACACAAAATAGTTCGCCAAAACTAAAAAACAAACACGTTAATTTTATAATGAATCGAGTATAAAGAATGTCACGACTAATGGCTGATTTTATTACATGCAATTCAAAACATTCATTTGAAACGTTTTTGCGTAAGGGATCGTCCGAAAATTACGTCACCCTCGGTCCCTCGTGTCACGTGACGTCACGAAACGACCTGCCCCCTCCCATCGTAAGAATGGATTAGTGATTAAAGGAGAAAATATAATTATTTGCATTCTTAAGAGGATCTTTATAATCAAGGTCGAAGGTGTCGCCAGGAGAAAATGGTGCGTAAATTTGCCTCAGTTGAGGCAATTTTCACCATTCACAATACACCGAATATAAGGTGACGCTTTCGACACCCTCTACTCCTCCAACGGTGACGTAATTTATGAAACGCTTCAGAACATAAAGGGTTAGAAGCAGTGGGCTGAGTCAGAATTATTTCAAAAAAAAAAAAAGAAAGAAAAAGTATACAGTAAATAATTTTTTATTTATTTTGTAATACGGTCCTCGATCCAAATGATGATGATGATGATGATGATGATGATGTATTAGCCAGTGGATTTATTTGAATGCTACAAGCACCTCGTCAATTTTATTACAGTACTTGTAGTTGGGGAAGAGGACAACAGGTCTGAGATGGAATTGAATAGATTGAGAATTTGACGGTGATAGCATGATTAATATTAAAGCATTCTAGGTAAAAATCAAGTGTTTGTTTAGTTGTCATGAAGAGAATGACACAAAAATTATACACGATGACGTAAATATTACAGGGGAATAAAAATAGGCCATAGAGATGTATTTGTAGAAAGATTTTTTTTTTTTTTGCAGCTTCAGAACAGTATTTGTTTTGTTAGACATCTGGGACACAAATTTAATTTGCATACATACATAAGTACATGCATACATTGCACATGCGGTGAGTAATATCGTGAAAATGGGAAACGTTCAACAGTTGTCAACTCACTTTAATCTAAAAAGATCACTTGACAATTTATTTCTGAAGACTACAATTTTTACCTCATAAATAAACTTTCCTTGTATTTTGTTAAAAGATATTGTTTGGTACATAGACCTGTTATTTGCAGTGGGCAGTAAAAATATATTCTCAACAAATGGTGAATTCCTTCAAAATTTTCAAAACATAATCTTGCACAAAACAATTTTCCATATTCTCATACCTTCTAGAAAACATAAGCCGCTTCCCCTTCCCCCCCACCAAAAACAAAATTTCTTGCAAAGGAAATCAATTTTTATCAACCTAATGACATTCCTGAATTGGACATTTGAATAAACATCGTGGTGAATAATTGAATCGTATCTAACTTATTTGCATTTTTCTTTAGGTTTGCAGAGGATGAAGTAAATTTCTCTCTCAACACAGACGACACAACCATCACTGGAGTGACTTTACAGGACGATTATGATCTGGCAAATTCGTGGGGTCTTACTGAAGCACATATGGTGCGCGCAGTAAGTTAGAAATCTTTAACATTTAATAGCCGCAAGACTAAACATTTTCAGTTTGAATTTGTAATTTACGAGGGTTAATATTTTTAAACTTCATATTTCTGACGATTTTTTCCTATTTTAGGATTTTGCCACTTTGTGACTACTTTCTTAACTATAATTTATTTGTTATTTATTTCAGACATTTGATTACATCGCAAGTTACAAGTTTTTATCACCCATCCTAGCCTGGGCTTTTCTCCATTTTTCCTTTTTCGGGTAGTGGTGGATTTTATATACAGGCTTTCTAGGCTGTAGCATAGGGGTGGCGGTCATTTGCAATAAATTATTTCGAATTAGAGTTATTTTAATTGTTAAGATTTGTGAACTGTATACTCCAAATAATCTATAGTTTGATAATAATACATACTTGTGTACTATCTTTTTTTGTTTTACNCAAATCTAACACAAAACTAACATTTTATTCTCATCTTAGGAGGAAAGTGTTGAACTGTTGTCTTAGGACCTTTGATCGGAATTGATGGAATATGTTCCTTGCTTGCTTCTAGAAAGTAAATTAGTTTATTCTCCTCTACATGGTCATATGTAGTTTGTTATTGCTTCTTTGACAATAAATATATTAATTTATTTAAGTAAATGAAGAACAAAAATGAGAAATATTTCTTCGTAATGAATCCAAACCCTTGGTTTTGTTTGTTATTTCTGATTGACTTATCAAATAAATTAATATTATTTTAATGGGAGACACTTTCATCAATATTCAGAGCTAACTTCACAGACACATTTTGAATAGATATTATGTGCTGCAGTGAAAATTCGAGATTAATAATAACAAAAGTTTCAAATGACATTCCTACACATGGAAAATCAGCTGCTACCCAAATGAATTCTGGTTCATTCGGCAATAGCCAATGTCTGAAGATCTAGATTCATCAGTAGTAATCATACAGAGCTTGTAAATTTTTCAAAAGCGCCGCTTTGATTGACAATTTGAATGAAAAAAACTATTGTTTCTGCTTCTTTAAAATACAATGAAAATGATTAAATAATAAAAAAGTAAATTTATTATCAAAGAAGGAGTTACAAATTGCGTATGACCACATTGACAACAATAAACTGATTTACTCTCCAGAAGCAAGTAAGGGACAATCCTATCAATTCTGATGAAGGGCCCTAAGGCAGATGCAGATTCAAGGTTCCTAGGAATGAGATGCCCGAGATGATATATGTCCATGTTTCAGAACATGAATGCCCTGAGGAGCAGTTTCCTGCCACCTGCTGAGAAGACGAGGCTTAAGGAGCGGTTGCTGGCCAGCTTTGGCTTGAATGAGTTCGGAGGCACGTAACTGCTCCTTGTTTACAACTGCAGCTACTTGCACAACCCCTTTGACGAACATATGTATGCTCATTGGTTGAATAGCCCCTGTTTCAATTTAGTACTTATATTTTACCATCTGGTATGAATTATGAGTATGTGACAGGCCTGTACTTAGAGGTAATGTACAGAGAAACCCACCCTTTAAGGAAGATATGCAGATTTCAATTCTTTATGCATCTAAATAAAATAATATCAGGGCTCATTTACGCTTAACTGCTAGAAATTATACTCTACAATTTATATTATTATTCAGCTTTGCAGATAAAGAGGATTTATTTCATAGGAGGTTAACATATGTGGAAACCCCATGCACAACCTTACGTTCTTATGACATCTGAAGTTTGTGTTTTCTTTGAATCACATTTGATTGTTTCGTGACTGGTTATTTTAATATCAATGCATTTTTTTTTTGAATTGCTATTGAACAAACCACACTTACACATGACCATGTCCTTTGAGCAAAAGACTGAATTGTTTCGTGGAGATTTAATAATGTGATTTGAACGGAAAACATTGAAAATTGTATATTCACTTGAAAGTATGAAATTAAGTTTTCAACTAGTGGAAGCATGGTTGTGAGAGTGTTTGGAATAGACATGTAATCAGATGTTAATTTTATATGTATACAAGTGAAGAGGATGGTATGAATGTCACTAGCAAAGATTTGCTCCCTGTCAAATTGGCAATATTTAATATCATTCTTTGAGAGACAGATGATTATTCAGTTTCTTATTTTGTTCTTATTCACCTAAATACCAATTCATTTACTAAAGAAACTTGAGATACTTTTAATAGCATGTATACTTGAGAATATGAAATGTATATTCAATGTGAATTATTTACACAACTATTCTTAGTTTAATTGACTGAGAAATGTATTTTATCATATTAAAAAACTGGGAACAAAGAGGGATTATGTGTGTAAAATGCTCATATTCCTTTGATGTCCTTCTCCACTCACCGACTTCCTTAAAGTTTCAGAACCCAACACAAACTTAACATTTGAGTTCATCCCAATTGCAGTAGACATGAATGGTGCACGCTCAATCACTTTGAACCATGTTGTACGCTATGTTTGCAAGTTACTTAATTTTGCGGTGTGTTAATATAAATATCAACTGACAATATTGGTATGAGTCTGGCCTCAATTAGATATCCGTCACTCCAGACTCTGCCCTAGGAGTTTCCTGGTACTGATGCGGAGTGGCGTTTAATAAGGTTGGTTACAACTCATCCAAACTTTCCTCTTGTTCATACCTCCGGGAATTGTCATGTTAAACATGCCAAAATGCAAAGGGTTCTAGTGAGGTTTCTAAGCAGAGAGGAGTGAGGTGGGATGAGAAAAATGAAATAACTCTTAAATGAATCAAATATGAGACACTAACAAGATATCGAGAGATAGAATTCATTTGTTAATGTTACTGTTGGAAATATTAGCTTTTATTTTCTATTTAACAACNATCGAGAGATAGAATTCATTTGTTAATGTTAGTGTTGGAAATATTAGCTTTTATTTTCTATTTAACAACTAGATATTTTTGACTAACGACTCATTATATATAGGGATGGCATCTCCTCATCTAGGGGCAGTGTCAATTGAAATAATAAATCTTGAATTTAGTGTTATTTTAATATTTACAATATATTAAGAATATTTTCTGAATTGTGTTTTAGTTTGATATAGAGCATTATTCTGAAACAGCTTTCTTGTGTTTTATTGGTGTTCTTCTATTAATATTATAACACACGTACCGAAGTATTTTTCTTCTTCTTCTTCTTACCCTTAGGAATCTGCCTCTGTCTGAGGACCCTCGATCGGAATTGATCTTGCTTGCTTCCGGAGACTAAATTAGTTCATTGACCTCCACATGGTCATACACAGTTTGTACAGATTCTTTGATAATAAATTTATTTATCTATTATTCAATCAGTTTTGTTGAATTTTGAAGAAGCAGATTTTTTTTTTTTTTTTCAATTTATAAGATCAAAATTCCGTAAATGTGGTGCTTTGCAAAAATTTACAAGCAATCTGTATGATTAACGCTGCTTCCCTCCTCTGAATCTAAATCTTGAGACATTGGCAATACACAAAATGTTTATTATTCATTGATAAAAGGTTGCAAGTCTTTAATTATGTATGTAATGCTTGTAGCATTTGTTATAGAGAATCCTTCTGTTGTGTGTAGTGGTGCTACGCAGTGCGCGAAGCAGTAGTTGATCAATACCTGTCTGCAAATGGCTCTGACCCCTACATTCCTTCCTTGTCTAATAGAAGATGTGGAGAGAAGACAAGAAATATTTTTATACATATATATTTATCTGTTCTTCCATTTCTAGATTATTGTTAAACTTCTTGTTGTAGATTTGTAGAATTGTGTTTCCAAGAAAGAATCCTGATTAATCAGTGTAATCGCAATAATTTTTGTACAATACTACTCAGAACAAATCCAGTCATAAATACTTGTTTTGTATGTAAATATTTAACATTAAAACATCATGTTTCATTTTAACAGATAAAACAGAAATATCTCTCCCTAGGAAAAGATGGGGGTGTTTGACATGCAACGGAAATGCAATAGACAAATGTCTAGGGCATTTTCCTTCTGACATAAAATCCATCTTTGGCTTTTTGTTCAACAGGTGGGTGAGATTATATCATAATCCTTAATAATACGGAAAAGTGAAAGTAAACTTGTTTCGGTATGCAAGGACTGGATTTCTACATTACAGAAAAAATTTGATGAAAGTCGTCGGAGACGCAGCATAAAACACAGAGATGACCAGAGAATATATTATCTCATCGCACAGCTGTGGCAGTTACATTACTGTACCAGTTGCATTCTGACTGATTAATGACCGTAGAGAAAAAATCTTTTAAGGAAGAGAACTTGGAATTTTGAGAAGCTAGGCGGTGCGCCCTCCCATTTTGATTTATACCTTCAAATGAGACTTCCCTCAAAATTTCAGATTTTAGAAATATATTTCGAAGGTTGCTTCCAAGCTTAAAAATTTTCATCTGTTGAAGAATTTTAAAACTTAGTAGCGATACCAGGTAATATGTAAAAAGTGTGTAATTTTGATGGAACTCATTTTTTAGACATAAAACAAAATGGGAAGGTGCCCAATTCAGTTTTCAAAGATTGATTTTTTGAGAACCACCCTAAGCTACATGTCAGAAAAAAAATTCCTCTATTTCTTTGTCCAACAAAAAGATTTTTTATTCTTCAAAAACCCATCGACATTCTATCCTAAAAATTTGCATTCAAGTAGTCAAATAGGATGTAAACGGCCTATAACTTTTTCAAAGTAGTTGTAGGGAAAATATTTCAAACAATGTTTTTGGGATGGTTTTAGTATTCAAAAGAAATTTTTTCTTGCTCCTTATAATGGATGTTAAATCATTTCATGCCGCAAATAACATAGTCTATGTTACCTCCCTACAACAAGTTGTTTTTTAAATCTGTGGCTTATTAAAGCATGCAAAAACAGACAGGTTTTTAATCTTTGGAAGTCTATAACTAAAAAGAAATAACAATGAAAGTCACAAAATCTGAAATTTTTAGTTTTGAAGTACTGTTAGGGGGTACCACTAGTGTACCAGAAATTGTAAAATCTGAAATGTCAAAGGCCAAAATGGATTTTTTTTTGTTTTGACATGGAATGACTGGGTTGTCATGGCTTCCCAACATACTACTCATCAACAGAGAGAAAGTAATTGGAGATTGACGACATTTTGACTGGTTGNGAGAGAAAGTAATTGGAGATTGACGACATATGATAGGTGCATGTGCCGCCCAAGAGAGAAGTCTAAGGATTTCCGATGACAAAGGAAGAAATGAGAGTGAAATTGTTGTTGTTTTTTTGTTATCAATTTTTTTTACTAAATATCACGAAGTAATTAAGAGTTCATCACCGACGCTGTTTTCGTCTGCAATGAAATGTAATAAAGAGTAAACAGTGTCAAAACATACACTCGTATCTGCGAAGTGGAGTAGTGTCGGATACTGAATTTAATAAAATGGGTTATTTAACTATTTTGAAATATTAACAAACACTGCGCAGTGAATGTGATGAAAGTACGAAAGACGATTTTTTTTGCAACTGCCGAATTAATATTTTTGAAAATCTCAGATGACATGACACGTCGCTAATAATAATAATAAATTTATTGTCAAAACGGTACAACTGCATATGAACACGTGGAGGACAATAAACTAATTTACTCTCCGGAAGCGAGCAAGGGACCATCCCATCAATTCCGATCAAGGGTCCTAAGGCAGAGGCGGATTCAAAAAAAATTCAGCAAAAGTTCCTAGATAAGATAAAAAGTTAGCTACGAGTTATAATACATATATAATGTCAATATGTTTGTAAATTTACATGAACAAGTTATTATCGAACTATAGATTATTCTGAGTATAGTGTTTAAAAATCATAAGAGTTGAAAAAACACCAAATTCACGATTTATTGTTACAATAAACACGCCCCTTGACAAAGCCTAGAGAACTTGTATAAGAAATTCGCCTCCACCCGAAGGAAAACCGGAGCAAAACCCGGGCCAGGATGGGACTACTGAATTTATGTACACAACCGTGCCAAAGTTGAGTACACATAAAACTAAATTAATATGAGCCACACGGCAACAGAATCATGCAAGAAAATAGTTTTTGAAATTGTTATAAGTTATTTAAAAAGTGTTACAGCAATGGCGTGATAAAGTACAAGACGGCAAGGAGGCTACGCGTAAATCCGCTTCGTTCAAGGCTGACAAGTTGAAAGCGCAGAGGACGCGTCGGAGCAGCAGCAGTTCGTGTGGTGGGACAAGACGAGTCTTTCTCACATTATAAATGTAGAGATGTCAGTTAGAGGAGCCGTGTAAGTTTTAATGAGTTAGATTTTGGATGATCATTCGGGTGAAGACGATGTACTCGTATCGATGAGAGAGGAAAGTCGTGTTCGCACGCGTCTCCGCTTCTCTACTTCCTTGTCATCGATCTACGATAAATCTGTTAATGGATGAGAGAAAATGTCTAGAACCAGTGGGGGTATAAAGAGCCATTTCAGAGTGTTCGCAACGGAAGAAAAGCAATGAGGGAGCATAAAGACCAACCAATATCTTCCGCGTTACACAGATTGCAGTAGACTCTTCCTTTTCCTATTTCTTGGTGTGGGCTTCTGGGCATTCTACTCGAGTCAGCAGAATCCTTGTGAGTGTATACACATTTGGATAATTATCAGTCGATTTACGGTAGTTGATACGTGCCAACTGTGACAGACAGAGGGCTTGATCGCTAACCTTTGGCCTGTCTGACTCCGTCTGTCTGAAGTTAGCTTTTTCATGCGTTGTGTTCCAACAGGGGGGGACGTGCCGGTGTGCCATGCCGTCTGGAATGGAATGGAGCAATGGAAAGCTATAGGGTCTCTCTCTCTCTCTCTCTCTCTCTCTCAATTCACTCTCGTTCCATCTCGTTACTCCTCTTTCGGTGCGGCGATGAGACTATAAATAAAGTCGGTGCTGATTGAGAGGGACGGAGCATGGGAGGGGGGGGGAGAGGCACGTGACCAGGGTACCGAAATTCGGGACTCCGATATTCGCGCTCATTTTGTGCTATATGGGCGATTTAGCTGGGAAGTAAAATATTTCCTAATGGAAACTTTTTACTTTGAGAATTTTCTACAGATTGACAACTGTACAGAGAAATAAAACACAAGTAACACGACTGTTCTTTCAAAAGTTCTGGAATTAAATCGAATAAAATAACAGCATTTTCGATACTCTGTTGCTTAGGAACCGATTTTACGATATATTTCTAGTTGAAAAGAACATTTGTTAAAAATTTATCTCTCTTTTTTTCCATACAATCTTATACTACGTCTGAATTACAAAAAAAAAAAAATATTTTGAATCACAAACAAACGGAGTCTTAAATTTTAGAATTCCCTTTTATTTCAGCATAAGCGCTTGAAGAGGTAATATAATGGTATGTAGTCTGGATATTTGTTTTTTCTCTTTAGATTTAGTTTCATTAAATTTTGAATAGCTGTACACCCGGCGTTGCCCGGAATTCTTTTTACTTATTGGAGGTCAACGAACCCACTGACGAACCAATTTTACTGTTTAAATATGCTTTTAATCTTTGTTAAATGCGCAGAACAAAAAAATAAAAAAACTATTAAATTGACGATTTTTTTCCCTTCTTAAATTATTTTCTTAATTTGAAGTATTTTAACACTTCTATTTTTAATAAAGTTTTTTCGAAAATGTAGGGAAACCTTTGTAGATAGACATATGCTTTCGCGAACTTTTTTGTAAAACTCTTTCAGGCCTTTTACAGTATTCTCCCATCTCTAACTGTTTATGCAGCGTAAGCGGATATAACCTCACTTTTTTCCCCGATTTCATCGGAATTATGATCAAAATTATTTTCCATCTTTCTTTTTACGCAAAAAAAATTAAAAAAATAAATAAAAGTTAGCCCATGTTCATCGTGAACGTCTCAAATCCCTCTTTGCCAAATTTCAACACATCAAATCAGTGGTTTAGTCGCGATTAAGTAGGCAGACAGACAGACACGCATCCGCGTTACGCGCATTCATATATTAGTATGGATATTCAGTTTCCTGTTGCAAAAATAGTTCGGATGTTACAATATGAAGCCCATGTTTGTTTGCTCAAAAGTCTCACATCAGTTGACAAAAAATGCATCGCATCATCGCACGTGGTCCAAAATACGTAAAAAAAAAGGGTGGGTGGGTGGGGGGGGGGGCGGGGAGGCGAATAAGTTACTTTTCGTCCGTTCGGAAACTACTCTACAGATCCCACCCACTGCAAAGTTTAATCAATTTAACTACAGTCACCTTTTGTTCTTACAAGCTTCCTTTAGCTTTGTTTGTGAGTTAGAAATGTTGCAAAAGTAGCTTTGTTCTTGAACCTGTTCTCGTTGTTTGAATTGATTGAAATTAAGTATAAAACAAAAGTATAAAAACTCGATGACAATATGCTATATCTAAGTGGTGTGTAAGAGCGCATCTAATGAAATGCAAATTATCAATACGATTTTCTAACATATTTAATCTCATGTGAGTCTTTGCCGTAAGAGTGCGATGATATGCAAAATTTCTCTTGTCTTCTTCTCACACGGCTTACAGGCGTAATGGGTTACATATCTACGCATATTCGCTGTAGGTTGCTTTTCATCCCTTTCAATGTACATTACTACTTAAAAGATGAATGTTTTAGCACAANATATTCGCTGTAGGTTGCTTTTCATCCCTTTCAATGTACATTACTACTTAAAAGATGAATGTTTTAGCACAATGTTTATGCATCTTCAGCATCCGGAAAGATGTTGACGTATTGAAAAGGAACTGAGAATGAAATGATGATAATAATAATAAATTTATTGTCAAAGAAACAGTACAAACTGCGTATGACCACGTGGAGGACAATAAACTAATTTCCTCTCCGGAAGTAAGCAAGGGACGTATTCCATCAATTCCGATCGAGGGCCCTAAGACAGAGGCGGATTCAAAAATTTCAGCAAAGGTTCCTAGATAAGATAAAAAGTTAGCTGCGAGTTATAATACTAATAGAACTAAATGCATTGCAGCATTCAAAAAATGAAGTAAAAAACTTCGCAAGGAAATTATAAGTACAAAAATCTTTTTTAAAACAAGCTTTTGCTAGTGTTACTAAAATAAACAAAATGTTTTAAAACGAAAAAAGAACACATAAACAATAATTGGTTCAATGCGAAATGTTAGTTGTGTGTTGATAAAGTTGGTGAATGGGTGAATCGTAATGAAAGTGGTAACAGAGTTATCGCTGAAATAGATATTGATAATTATATTGTTAATAAATAAATAACAATTTACGACCTTTTTAATAACTATATTATGTTGAATAAATATCAAGAAAGCTTGTCACGTGAATAAATTCTTCATTGTATGAATCGATCACATACCTTACAAATACGAGTAACGTTTAGCATCGCCTTACTAAATTTCTATTTTAATTTTTTCTGCTTTCATTTTAGTTCAGTTTAATTATTTAATTTCAGTAAACGTTACTGATCGCTTCTTTTTAAAAAGAGTTCTTCTTTTAATTTTATTCTTAGATTCAATGGTGGGTCTGACCTAAAGTTTCAATACATCTCACGCGAAATTCGATGCTACTCCGTCGCAGGATCCTTTATGACGCAATTTAAATTTTCTTATTTGCGATACGAGGAGTGAGAGTGGCTCATTGGGGGATTCACCCAGACTGACTCCCAGGCCTACTCGGTCTGCTGTAAAATGAGTACCAGGATCTATCCTGGGGTCGAACCGGTCGGAGTGAGATGCTGACCACATCTCCTCCTTCTAGTGAGGGGTTCAAGTATTTGCGCGAACTCTTCCCTCCGCGAACCCCTCGGGCATCTTCGGGGCCTGTTGTGGGGTAGTAAAAGAATTGTGATACGTTGTTTAACTTTCAGTACAATTCTGATTCGTTACTTTGTAGCCAAGGTTACTACGAAAAACTTAAAAAAAAAACATTAAATAGGGAAATCGTCATTTAAATTTNCTTAAAAAAAAAACATTAAATAGGGAAATCGTCATTTAAATTTTATTCCAAAGAACAGAAGACAACAAAATTTAACTTTGCGTCTGGGGTTTTGATCAATTTACGCTATTAAGAATAATTTTTGTGCTTATTTCAAAAATATTTATTTTACTGTACCAAGTCAGGTTTTAACAATCGCGAAAACAAAATTTATTATAAGATCAATTTTTTTGCTTTTTGTGATAATATATATCTTTTACATTCTTATAAAATATAAAAAAGGACTGAATAACAAACAACAATTACCCCTTACAACAAATTCAAACAGATTTCTACTCAGACAGAAAGAAAACATACGGCATCTAAACTTGCTCATATATGAACTCAAGCACAGCGTTCTCATCAGGAAATACATTGTTATAGTGCATCCATTGTTGTTTCATTTTTCAACAATACTCTTTTTGATTAAGATTTGTTTCAACATTTAAAAAATAAACTTGCCTATAGCATTTCAACAATAACAGAATAAATTGGACACATTTCCAAATTGTTATTACGATTGTAAAAGAGCTTACGTAATAGACAAATTTAAGTGCTATTTTTTAAATCAACAGGCACAGAATATTATAGAACACTTAAAATCATGCAAACCCTAAAATCATCATTGCAACCGCCTTCTTCGTTTAAAATCAGTGAGATACAAACATGGACCGCTGTTTTATACCGGAATACTGCGATTCCAAAATTGTGCAAATTTTAACACGGGTTTTACGAAAAGAAATTTATTTGGACCACCGCGATCGGTATGCCCTTTGATGGTTGTTCGGTATATTCCAAAAATTTCTCCATTTCGAAAAGGCACGAGTTAAACTGTCATTAAAAAAAAAGAATTTAATTTACAAATATAGAACTGTCGATTTAAGCCGCTGTGCAGGGCAATGGTTTTCCTCGGAATTTTATTTTATTTAAGGATATACGTTATATTTTCTTGCAAACATACTCATTTATGCACAAAATATGATTTGTATTTTCGAGAAGTACTTCTGCTGGCTCTCTCTCTCTCTCTATCTCATTTTCTTCACTTTTAGCATTAATCAATTCGCGTATAATATGCAAAATACTCTGAATAGCCTGAATGACATTGTAAAAGATTTATTTTAATAGCCCCACGAAAAATGGCTAAGTTCAACTGAAATTCACAGATCGAGGACCACGTGGAGAACAATAAACTAATTTACTCTCCGGAAGCAAGCAAGGGACGTATTCCATCAATTCCGATCAAGGGCCCTAAGGCAGAGGTGGATTCAAAAATTCCTAGATAAGATGAAAAGTTAGCTGCGTGTTATAATACATATATAATGTCAATATGTTTGTAATTTAACGCAAATATGTTTGTAAATTTACATGTACAAGTTATTATNGAAATAACACTAAATTCACGATTTATTGTTACAATAAACACGCCCCTAGACAAAGCCTAGAGAACGTGTATAAGAAATCCGCCTCTACCCGAAATACCAAGAGTTCCCGTCAATCCCTTTCGTGCTAACATTTTTGTCACGAAAAACGACTTTTTGAAAATATGTCTTCAGCGATACGTTAAACCGTAAAAATAGTTATTATAAATCTTATAGATTTTAAAATCTCCTACAAAAAAGGTTCGTATATGTTTTTCCCTCCGAAGCACCGTTTGCGAGCTGTAGCGCTTACAGAACGATAAATACTCCGTTGCTCCTACAATAGAGACTTTTAAGATGGACACCAATTTTCCTGGACTATAGTATAGCTGCCCTCTGAAAAGTTACCAAATTTGGGAGAACTGCCAATCTACTCCATTGAATCCCCCTATGTCGTATACTACTAAACTTAGTGATATTTTCATCTTAAACGTTGTATTCACTACCACCAAACTTGACGAAATAACTCTAGGAGAGCCAGTCCTTAAAATACTCTTCTTTATCCTTTATAGTGTAACACAAAATTAACGTTCCTATTTATAAAATACGTTGCGTAAACTATTCCAGAAATCTTAATTTATTAATCTAGTTTCAA